>JAVFBW010145509.1:0-12604 GCA_034783835.1 Mopalia ciliata | reverse complement strand
GATACAGGCATATGTATCGAAACGTTGTGTTCTATCACAAAACAAGAAGTGGTTATCCAGAAATTGTATAATTATTAAAATCCTTGTTTAGTTTTTTTACACTAAAATTCCATTATGACCTGCAATATGAATTGGACAATAACTTGATGTCGATTATTTTTTATGAACTTGATTTAGTAGTGTGATTCACTTAACTCCAATACGCACAAAGAATCCACGTATGACATAACATTTAACAAACCGCATCGTGTTTCCCTTTTTTCTTTCACCGTGTTCGAACAAACATTGTACATTAAAGAACAACAAGTATTTTATGTCTTTAAGTGGTTATTAACTGTTAAAGTAAACGTTAAATACTGAACTATATGTTACAAATCATTTTGCCACTCAATAACTGTTCATACATATAAATCAAAAGGGGTTTATACGATAAAGTTAAGTAAAGCTGTAACACATTGTATATAAATTTAATTGATAACTGGGATCCGCAGCGAAGTAAGGACATTTTGGTGATTGCTCGTAGACCTATTTGAGATCATTGATATGTTCAATGCAGTCAAATTCCTCTCTAACACATGCCAATAAGTCGATTTGGGAACGGAAGGTATCCGCCATATCAACATGAATAGATATTGCCGTACCTATTTGTCACGGTCTAGATACGGTCTATAATACAAACTGTTGATATTCAATCACAATGTCAGTCTCGCATGGTCCTCACTAACTCAGGAGCTTGATGGAACTACCTAATTTGGCCGTATTTGCATACAGAATGACTACTAAATACCCCATCCAAATTTGTTTCCCGTCTTGATGAAAGCAGTTTATTTGAAAGATTCCGTATTGGTCCAATTTAAATGTATCTATCGTTTAACACACGAATTCTTGCAAATCCAAAAAGCGACGTTTAATCAGTCTGTAAAAACCGTCAGAAATGTTTCCATCCCCTGTGTGTCAAGAAAAGGGAAACTAAAAAATGTCACCCACACAATGCCCCTCCCCCCCCCCCCAACGCACCCTCTCCCTAAAAAAGAAACCCAGACACATTCACGTTTCGTCATTGCATTCTCACAATTAAAACACCGTTGAGCTAGTTCTTGTAAATTCGTTAGATTCTTGCCTTGCTTGTTTGTTTGTTTTATATTCTCTGCTCGACAGTGTTTTCTTGTGATATCATACCTTGTTATTGCATGCGGGAAACGAACCAACTACCTATAATCTACACCACAATTCAGTTACTCTAACAGCGGTTAAACGTTTAACATTTAGCCACTCGTCTGTTTCGGTGGCATGGGTTCCATCGAGTGCCATTAATGAAACATTTTTATTTTCAACGACTCTCACTCAATCTATTCTAAGAGGGTTGGGAAGATATTGATAGAAACAAGTCTATGAAGGAATCCTAAAGTAACTCTCCTGTAATAAATCAACTATTGATGGATGCCAGGTTTCACCGAATACAACCCTTTCCCCTAATTTGACTACCTACAGACTAAATCGATTTGTCAACAAGTTGTTCAAGAAAAAGTATTCTAAGTTAAGCCAGAAAGTATGGATGTGTTCATTGGACCTGATGATGTGAATATTATGCGAGCTGATTTGTCAGCTGCTGTCCATCTATCACCGTCAAATTACAACCGAACTGTTGTTAGTTAAACTGAATTAAAAAAGGAAAAGAGACTCAATGACGTGAACGCTGTACGTTGTTGGCTGGATGTAAAGAACCTCTACGGACGCCTTTTAAAACCAACATGGGACAACCCCTGGATTAGTGTGTAGTTTGAGGGATACCTAATGGCACTGTAACTGTATAATGATAACAAAAAAAAGAACAAAATAATAACACATAACTTGGTTGTGTCGAAGACAGAAATGACAAAAAGACAAACGATTGAAGTCAACTATTTCCACTACAAATAAAAAAATGTAATTTCACATGTGAAAAATTGTTTTATAATGATTAAAAAACAAAAAGAAAATTACAAAAAAATAAGATATAACTTGGTTGTGTGAATGACAGGAATGACAGAAAAGATAAACGGCTGAAGTCAACTATTTCCACTACAAATACAAAAATGTAACTTTCACATATACTGGTATTCTTGTTAAAAATCAAATTGAATATATATAAAAGTTAAATTATCTTGATTCCACGGTCTGTGCTTTATCAAAACAGCATGGCTTTCACTTTAACACAAATTTCACAACAAATAACAATCAGAAGAAGATCAAAAGATGTATCAGAATGACTTAATTGTTACATTTTGTTTTCGGTTCAACAGGGATAAAATTGGAATGCCGTGTAAGGTTACTATCTTATCTGGATTGATGACAGTCAATATGTTTCATACTGCACCAGAATCGTCAATGCCGGACTGATTGAATAAGGTTGTTTTTAAGGGTTAAAGCCAACAATAGCCAAATAAACACAATAAAAGAGGTGCAGTTTTCCATACGTTGGAATACTAATGCTGCTCCTATGCAAAGTAAAGACAACATGGGAACACTATTCCATTGTTAGCCAAAGGGCGAAATATACAAAACATATCATCTAATTATTTGAAATCATAGGAAGAATACGAAACTGTCCCGGCTGCACGATATCAACTACAACTTATTCACTTTACATTATTCCCACATTATGTATCTGATTAAACAGCGAAAAACGTATATTATATAAGGTTACTGTTTAATTTGTTTTAAACGATTTCTGCAGGTTAATGAGTTTACACTTCTGCGGGGCTGGGCAAAGAGATTCCTTCTTAATCTGACATATCATAAGGAATGACAATAGACTGAACCACACCTTTCAGACATCTTTTGACAGTAAATATCCTTCATCGTCGTGTATATAACCTTTTCAGGTCACAAAGTGAATAAAACAATGCTATGCGGAGAATGTTTCACGTCGAGGGTCCTTATTAGAATACTGTAACAATAGCTCTTTTCACGATTGGAAATAAGCTCAAAATACGGTTGTCGCCCAGAAATTGAATCTATTCCTTTGCATAGGAAGAAGGTCAACTAAACCAAATATTACATCAATAGTCCCCTAGTATCGACGGGCCCAACCTTACGCTCAGAAGTCTCAGTGGCGGAAATTAACAGTATCAGTGAGTTTAGTCAGAAAGAAAAAGAAATTCTTCTCAAAAATGAGAACAGATACAGCATGAAACGCCAATAGACAGCGGAAATTAAATATCCGCTATTTGGCAAAAGGAACAGTCAGCGATTTAGCTTTTGACGGATAAGGTCAGGTAAGGTTGACAGAAGCACACACTATTTTCAGTCAATATGTAATTCTTTAATGTCGAACTGAAGCGTGGATCATCTATATGACTACTTTGCTCCACCAATAGTGCCGTTTGTGGAGAAAAAAATCAAACTATAAGCTCATTATGAACGGTCTGCAAGTTCAGAAAAGAGGACTCCATTTTGTGTCCGAGATGGACAAAGGGAATTCTCTCTCGGGGCATTTTGTTGTAAAAACTGTAGGGATAAGCCTTATTTGCGATGTTTTAAATGTTTTAACTGGCTAACACTTCTGTACTCGACTGTTTTCTAGACTAATCAAATTGCCGAAATAAGGAGAATTTGCTCTGGGGCTATCGTATTATAAGCAAAATTAAATATAGGAATTTCGAATTGCAAAGAAGAAGTAGATGACATGGAACTTTATCAAATACATTTATTTTGTGTTTACTTCGGCTGAGTTTGGGCTTGGCTGGGTGCAAGAATATGATTTTGTGTTTACTTCGGCTGAGTTTGGGCTTGGCTGGGTGCATATGATTTTGTGTTTACTTCGGCTGAGTTTGGGCTTGGCTAGGTGCAAGAATATGTTCTGCTGCTAATGAATTTCTAATTTTATTAATCTGGGTTGGTCAAGCATTTTGTGACGTTCTGCACATCAAGATCGCACTGGGCGTGGCTGTCGTTACTGCACAGCGGCCAGTTGCTCGAAAGACTATGAGCTGAAATCGCTTATAGTGGGTTAGAGATAGACCTTCAGCATGACGTGGTGTCATTTAATAGCGGATTAAATTTAATAGCACTTCAAGCGGCCGGCCCCAGTTCACATCTAAAAGTGAAATATAAACTTGGGGAGAGATTGACAATTTTAATAGGCAGAAAATAAAATTTTCGTCACCTCTTTACTAGCCTAATACCCTGCAACAACAAAGCGAATATGTCAAACTAAACCTTTGATTTAGTCCTAAAATAGATTTTGACGTAGTCCTATGAACTATAGCCTGACACATCTTAGTTACAGCACGATATTTTTTCCCCAATACCCGTCTCTCTAAATAATATGTTTGACGACGTTCAGTGACGGGCGACTTTGAACAGGTCGATATAATTAAGAGAGTTTCGTGTTAACGGAAATCTCATCCACATAAAGTCCGCATAATAATGAAATAATGAGCGTCTATTTCGCAGCCCATGTTATTCGCCGAACTCCGCCAAATACGCATGGATGCGATTATGTTGTCAGCTGTTAGGGTGGACCTCTGGACAGGTCTTAGTCCGTGCTTGACAGGGCCAGATCCCAGTCTGCTAACCGAACCACACAGAAAGCACTGTTGGCCACAGAAACTATGCGTCCAGAAAATATGACTTTAGAAGATACGACAAGTAAATTTCACAGGAAATCCAGTGGAAATCCTGACTAAATCTCCTGATTATAGGGCCAGAGAACACTATGTGTTAGCAGGCCCAGCCAGGCTCATGGGGCTATTGGACATAAGAAGCCGGTATAATAATGTAACTAGCCAGTCCGTCTTGAGCCAAGAGACTTTGTTGGCAAGTATAAAGGAGATTGGTTAGACAGTAATGTCTACGGGGTCCCCCCCAAAAATAAGCCGCTTATAGTACGTGAATACGTCTGCTAATATACTGTATCTCTTATATGAATGCTTTTTGCGGGAGCTGTCAACACATTTACTGTAATTGGCTACACAATAATAAACTCCCTAGACGTTACAGAACGACATGTTAAGCGTAGACAATAGCACTCGACGTATAAATGTACAAACCGGCAAGACATGCCAGCATCCACATTCGATAAATCATATATTTAGCTGTTTCTATGAACAAAATGTATTTCAGGCCGGAAACATCAGATCATAGACCGACAGTTCCAAAACGGAAAGCCAATTCAGGACCTATTAAAATGTTTCCAACCGAATTCCATTTCATTCTTTTCATGACATGGCTTACATAAGTATAGATATACAAGATGGCAAATATCAAATTTGCCAAAACATCTAATGGCTATAGTGATTAGGGCAAAACTTGCATATCTATTGGACAACTTGTCATTCTCTTTCCCCTTAGATAATTTATCAGTTGATTTCCTTTTCTTTAAACACCCGTTTGTTTTTAATGTCAAATATTTAAATAAAACCAGTCAATATTGTTTTAAGACACTTGAGAACGAATCTAAGCCATACACTTCTCGTTGTAGTTTTACGTGGAAGATTTGTTCGGAACTAACACACGTAACTAGACACAGTGGTACATTAATAATTTTTGTGTCTTTTAGAAAGTGAAGATTTACATTGGTACATTTAAAAGCTAGAAAAAGATAATTTAAAATTAATCATCGGCATGTTCAAAGTAAAAGAACTAGAGTATGTCCCTACCTTTCATCGATGTCTCTAGAAAAAGATCTTGGCGAAGACTGACGTGTACATGTATACATAAGTCAACACCTTTGTTAGCGAGTGGTCAAAAGTTCATGCGCAGTAAGATTCAATGTCCTGATACGGAATAAGACAATACGCTGCTTTCTATCTCATTAACGCAAAATTATCTCTACATTATTGCATAACCATCATAGCGGTTATCAAATTAGCAAGATGTCTCGCCTTCACCTGTCATGGAAGCAACAGTACTTCAATTAGTAGCATAGCGGCGTGATTCCTGCCAACATGTGTAACACGATACAGTTCGTTGTTTAAGTAGTAGGTGTTTACTGATATAGTATTTTAAACCTTCATACTGACCTCGTGCAGATTTTTGGAATTGGAAATTTTTTACATTGTAACACATTTGGACAGACAGTCATAATAAATGTATTGATCTTTGATACGAATGATATGTAGAATGGGCAAAATAAAAAGCCCAAATCAAACAGCTGTTATGCAGGCTATAGTCTAATTGATGCTTAGGTTAAAACATCTTCAGGATGCTATTAATGAATATTTTAATCTCACCAATTCCGACTTAAATATACACTGTACAGAAAAACACTGTGTCAAAATTCTTTAACAAGATAATGACTGTGAAACGCCTTATGTCTCTTTTATTCAACAAAAATACAGTAGGATATCAAATACACCGATTGAAAATATAATAGGAAAGCTCCGAAGAACACGAAACTTACTCATTTTAATCTATACCATTATGTACTTTGGGTTCTAAAATGATGTTTTATTGACTAAAACAGATAATAATGATCATGTTACTTGTTGAAGGAGACAAGTAACATCTGTCCTTATTTTCTGTACGAAATAAAATATGTTTTACAAGTGTGAAAGACAGTTTGACAGAATTTAATATAAAAAATCTTAAATATCGCATAACTGGAAGTCAGATTAATATATCTGAATAACTTATTAAATATTTCCACACAGCAACTAGAGTTGTCATTTTGACGTCAATAAGAGCTCTGGTGAGTTACGTAACTTGACGGTATCAGTTTCACCTGAATAGGTGCCACAGCCAATTGTAATGTACAAGGTAAAATGAGACTGAGTAAGTACATAAATCTGCTAAGATGCTTTGTTCACTTCCCTCTGGACTTGATTGATTGATTTTAGAATGATGGAGCATACAGTTCTCAAATTGAGTACTATTCGCTCCAGAAGCTATACAAAAAATAAATAAATAAATAAATAAATAAAACCCCTGTAGTCCTCTGTCGCACAATACGTCCATATACTTGTTGATTTTTGTCTTGGGGGGAAAGACACAGTGTTAAACATTATTTTGATAACATTGTGGCGTAAAGCCTAAACTATGAAACAAACTAATGGTAACAAACACTGACTAAAACCAAATGCCAGAGGAATAAATGTTGCGACAAGAAAATGACACGGTTTTGATAGTAGACCAGGGCAAAGGAATCACACAACATACCTCCATTTGTAAGTTATAAATACCCACTTCTTACTTGGCGGTAACTGATAAAATCTACATTCATTAATTAAACACTACTTTGGTGTTTCGTCCCAAAGATTATCCAGTATACAAGTATGCCTAACAACTCACATTTGTACAAACTAATTTTTTCTATAATACATGTACATCCCACGACAATAGAACGATAATGTAGCAAAAATAAACCAGTTACCTTATTTCCCCTGTATTGGATCGTCATTCGCGCGAAGACATTAAAGAAGCCCTCAATAAAAACCAAGAGACATATTTCTTGGATACAGAGCTCTAACTTTCTGTTCCATCGACTATTTTACCAACCAGTAGATGGACTCGCTTCAACCAGCTCTGTCCTTTCCAATGGTTTAAAAATGAAGAGAATTCCATTCTATGCGTTGCATTCCAACTCTCCCATTACAGTCCAAAGCTCCTTCAAGTACAGAGAGGAAGCTAGCTCATAAAGACTTGGTCACACCACACCATCAAGAGCGTAAAGAGAGAGAAAGTATCTCACACTATCAGTTAACCGTGACATTGATTGAAAGGAAAAGCTGATTGCCCCCAATTAACTTATCACTTCGAACCACGACGGTCACGTTGTTTTACTAGAAACCCTCTACCAAGGTAAATTTATGCGCATCAGAAAAAAATAAATCTAAGAAGACAATGGCATGCCATTGGGAAGGATGGGTTTGCCTATAGCTGTAAATGACCACCACCAAACAGTCTGCGTGCCATCCTTAATTATCACTATATTCTTTACTTCGCGTGGAACACACAACAAATGCTTTCGTTTTACGCCCTACTGTTCAGACATGCATAGACAAAATAATACGTTCCAGTATACATTTGAACAGAGAAAGGTCATAGCGCTAAATAGTTGCACAACTTTTGTTAAAAGACGTCACCTGTCAATTAGCATGTGTTATATAGACATTTTCTTGTGTACCATGCTTAAATTTCAACTGAACACATTTATTGTTAAAATAAAACTAATAGCACTATGAATATAAAACGACAAGCCAATTTCATTTCAGATACTATGAATATCTGAAAAGGCGTCTTTGAAGTTACTGTTTGGATTTCAACGCCAAATTATACGCCATTTTACTAACAAGACGACGGCGTACTTTCGTTAATAGACCAGCCCAAAGCCAATCTGAAAGGCCAAATGTTTGCTATCTTCTGAATTAATGCTCGCCCAATATTAAGTTAAGACTTATGCTTGTGTTTGGTAGATGTTGCCCATAACCCGATCGATTGGAGATTATTGGACAACAAATTCTAATTTACTAAAACTGACTATAAAAATGTATTGTTTAAAAGACGAATGTGTACAAAAGTAACGTAATAACTTCAGTGTTCAGCTTCTTCATCTGTTGCTATTTTTGTAGTCCTTATGGTATTGAGTAGCAGACATATTTTGTAGGTGAATTGAAAATTATTAGACAACAGATTCTAATTTAATAAAAGGGACTAGCAAAATTTATTGTTTAAAATACGAATGTGTACAACAGCAACGTAATAACTTCCGTGTTCAGCTTCTTCATCTGTTGCTATTTTTGTAGTCCTTATTGTATTGAGTAGAAGACATATTTTGTAGGTGAATTGAAAATTATTGGACAACAGATTCTAATTCAATAAAAGGGACTAGCAAAATTTATTGTTTAAAATACGAATGTGTACAAAAGCAACGTAATAACTTCCGTGTTAAGCTTCTTCATCTGTTGCTATTTTTGTAGTCATTATTGTATTGAGTAGAAGACATATTTTGTAGCTGAATTGTAAACAATATCCTCATCACTATAACTATAAAATACAGAAAGATCCTATTAGCTGTGAAATTATTTATAGATGGATCATAATATTCACTGCATAAATCTTTCCTACAGAAGATTACTAAAGGCGACAGGAATACAGAACTGGATTTCCGCAAAATGGGACGTTCAATTTCCCGATTTTAAGACTAGAAGACAATAAAACATGATTTTATGATGTTTTTATGTAGGTTGAAAAGTTTTGTCTTTCCTCGGTATTCTCTTTAATATCGGAAATACCAGTACTTAGTCCACATATAGACAAAGTTACGATCTAGTTGACCACTTTTACGCGGAGTGAATTAGAACGTAGCTAAGAACCCCAACTAAAAACTTTTGGAGATTTGTAGTCATTAAGTCATTTGGGAAGTACTTTTAATGCACTTTTTAACTCGCTTGCTTTAAAACCACAACCAAGTTATACGGCTAATTTTGGGAGAGAATCGAGGTTAGTTCAAACGCCAATATGTTAATAAATCCGATTTACACCTAATGTACGAAAGAAAAGGAACAACTTTGATGACTGTTCTGTAGGAAAATATTAAACTCGATTTTCAATCAATTGAACATTCCAGACCCATTCATTATTTCCACAATGATTTGTGATAGTATCCACTTTCGATCAGAATGGTGTATCAATTTTCTATGATTTGAAAAGCCCAAAGATTCCTTTTTCTTTACTTATTCGAGAGGGGACTTTATTTGGGGGTTTGCGACCTGTTTCGCATATGACTCGTGCCAGCGGTCGGGGTAAAAGAAAACTACATTTTCTACACCGAAAATAAAAAACCTAAAACAAAAACAAACAAAAAAGCAAACAAAAAGAAAAAAACAAAAACAAAAAAAACAAAAAAAAAAACACGAAAACTATAACAGGGTTCAATACAGCTCTTTTAAAACCGATCGGCTTGTTCTTGCACTAAAGTGCTGAAAGCTCCAGAGAAAAATCAGCTCATTATCTCCCATTAAGTTATTAAAGTATTTTATTAACTTAAGTGCAAACGATTCTTTGACACTGGCGAAACTACCTAGTGTGCAGTAGATATATCCCTGAGAGGCTTACAAAAAAAAAAAGATATAAGATAGATGCCAATAGAGGGAGATAAGTTAAAAATCGGGCCCTACATATGGAGGGTTGTTTTTGTCGCAATTAACGACCATATGTCGCTTTCTCGATCCAAATATACACAAGGCTTACAAACATTTTGTAAGACTCGTTTTGATTCAAATGTAATATTTACGTCTCGTTTTTACGCCTCGTACTTACGCTCTTTTTGACCCAAATGTAATATTTACGCCCCCTACGTCCAGACCTTCACAAATTAACATCATATCCTTTAACAGATAAAATCCATCCTACATCTGGGAATAGCCCAGAAGACGTTAGACCTATTTGGAAATAACATCGACTTTGCTGACGTTCTGTCAACTTTTTAAAATAAATTTGCTCTGTACGTTTGTTGCTCATAGAAAGTCAAGTTTGACATTTGATATATATATTTATCTAAATATCCAAGTAAAGAGTGTTAATACAACAAACATTTGCATAATACATTGAAAAGAACGGTATATGGATTTTCTCAAACGTCTTGCATAGTCAAAAGCAGAGATCCAGGAGGCCTTTAAAGACTTCATTCTTACCATCATATTGTAAATGAAACAATCTGGAAAACTATCATTAAAGAAAATTCTGGACAAATATAAAACGGTATACATTTTCCCTCTCGTTCTGTGGAATTCAGTGGTAAATGTGGGGAGCATCTTCTGATACATTTTAACTTAAATATGACTCGTCAGTACATTGGCGATGTAAAATAACAACATAAACTTTTTGTTAGAAGAGTTTTTGGTATTTGATGGGAAATGGGTCACTCAGAGCTTGTTGTCCAGGGAATAATAATGCACACAATAGCATCCAAGCTAAAATTCATGCAGTTATTAAAGTTCCCCCAAAAAGTAGTGCGTGTGGCTGGCTGACCTGGGCCTGATGTGACTTGGTGCGAACCTAGCTAAGGGGTATATTTGTTGGTGATATGAATTTGCACGCATTGTATCATTACATATGGAATTTCATGTACTTTATGAAGTGTAGGCATTTTATGTTGAAAGCCATTGTTGCATTAATAATACTAACAAAAGACAAGCCAGATCAAAAACACTACAAAAACAAAAGTGTATTGTAAAACAGATCGAATGATTACAAAAAAGAAATTCGAAATGAATTGCCTTATACGGATCTCTAGCTATCATATGCACCGAATTAACTTATTTATTCTTTTTATAAAGTTGTGACTTCAATGGGTTTACAACTGTGGGCGGGAGCTTCCTGTTGCCTTAGAACAAAGGGACAACATGAAGTCGATTTATTTTAAAGGCTTTGTTTTTGCGTCTTGTGATTATCTTTTTTCTCTTTGTTTCCTGCCTTTGGCGTCGAGGGTGATTTCCTATACCCATTGAGCTGACAAACCGCCATATGAGTAAACAACCTCAAGCACTTTTGTTAAGCTCGATCAAACAAACAAACAAACAATGGAATTACCAGTAATATGGCAAGAAATGCCTTTCATATATATGCCAAATGTAGTCACGTTTATAAAAGTCTACATAGACTTTTACTTACTACTTTTACTGACTTTATTTTTAGATTTTTATTCTCATGTAAGGACATGTGTATGAACTCGTTGTCTCAACTGACAGAGGCACTCAGCCTCTAATTACCTACATTTACTAAAACGTCTTATAATCAATATTTAATGATATCTTGCCAAAAATACCTACAAACACGCCATCAAAATGACAGGAAAGGTTTACAAAGGAGTTATATATATCTGGTAATGAGTATAATAAAACTGCATACATATATGCTCGTCTTATAACATGGCTGATAGTACTTTTATTATATCAGCACTCTGAAAACACTCATGAATGCAATGACTTAGTCCAGCAGTTCCATTTATCAAAAAAGCTTCTTTTTTTTTTGGTAAAATCTTATATCTTGTCTTTATATAATTACATTGGCTGTTTTAGTAAGAAGAAAATCAGCTTAGACTTATTAAATTGATAAATTTCTCCACGCATATAAATTTCTGTCCCTCAGTGGTCAAGCAGTAACCAAATATTTATCTTTTTCAATAAATAAATACTGCATCGTATATATATATATAATTTTAAATGATATGTGGATAAGCATTCTGCCATTGGCCAAATGAATTTTATGTCTGCTCATGAAGCTTAACGAATTCATGTTAACTTATACCAAGTGTCTAGCTTAATGATACGCTTCGAAATTCATTTTAACTAATAAAAAATGCTAAACCTAACAATATGCCAAGTTTTTAGGCAATCAGCTGGAAACCTACGCTTAATGAATAACCTGGAATCATGTTTCGGCATTTCAGTACTTGGGTATCAGGAGTCAGTGAGGCTCTTTTGGTTAATTTTGCTCCAGGCGCGGTTCCTGTTAGGGTATGTAATCAATCTCTAAACATTTATTTGGACACAAGAAGTTCTGTTTCAAGCTCTATCAGCCCCCACATTGTGAACGATAAAGAATGATTAGTGATGGACGTTTCTTTGAGTGACTGTTGTTTAACGTAGTACTGAAGAGCATTTCACGGATACTATGATAC
>JAVFBW010145498.1:0-12604 GCA_034783835.1 Mopalia ciliata | reverse complement strand
GGGGGGGTAAAACTAACTCGTATTTTCCGTTGAATTAACACGATTACTACCTGATTTAGGTGTATTATGTGCATACAAATTTACATAAATTTTTATGGCATCCTTGCATAGATAATACAAGTCTAGTTTTGTTTCATAAGATAGAAAATAAAAATAATGAACTTCCATGATATAGTTATTTGGCTCAGAGCGCTTAGCATTTTTTACAGTTCCTTGTCAGTCATACTCAGAAAGTCATTTTTTCACAGCTATTGACTGAATGTAAAGGCATTGTTTATAAATCAGGATACATAACTAAATCGTTTGAAAACACACGAAAAGAGAAACAAATCGGACTAGGAATTCCGGTGTAAGCCACGACAGCCGATCAGGATGTTCATTTCTGTCGTCTTTTCAATCACCGGGAAATTCGGAAGTGGGTGGGAATTTGCTTCGACCTGGAGATAGCATATAAAATCTCGGAGGCCATGGAGTTCCAAAACATCTTCAAATGTGTTCAAAGACACAAGCCGAAGTTACAGTTACGTTCGCTGATTAAGTTCACACCTTTCGTTATTTACTGTATTACAGACCGATCGATTTTACTTGGCTGACTTATAGTGCGTTTTATTTTGAAGTTATTATTTAATTTTGCTTGGAGCAGTTTGCTGTTTATTACAACTTATTTATTATTTGTATTTATTACTAATCGGAATAATGGCTGCTTTCGGATTGATAATAGGTAAGTTGATTATTCTTACGTTATTTGTTTTTTCTATACTGTTATTCATGTCAGATTATATTAATATAAATGAATGGAGCTAGAAGTCTACAACTAACTGGCATACACTATACCCATTGGATGAGTCCACCTTCATATATAACTTCGATCCTGTCAGTATGGACCAAAAATAATTTTATGCATAGCAATTTTGTTGTTGTCATTAAAAGTGTTGACATATCTTATTGCAAAAATAAGAAATACTTACACTAAATCAAGACGAGACTAAGGTTACCACAGCCGTATAGGGTATACAGCTATGGGCATGTATATCCTATATTTACATGGACAGAAATAAACTAGAGTACGATTATTTTGTATTTAAGGCTAGATTTAAACAAACATTTCAGTTTTTCATTTCCAAGAAAAAATATAAGAAATACACCGGACGATTTCTTAAATGTTTCTTTCCATAATAAGATAGCATGTGTCTATCGGATAAGGCTACGGCTATAGTATAGGCCTATATACACCATTAACTATAGGCCTATACTATCGCATCTCTCAGTACGGCGTTATCTTTCGCCTGACCTTTGGATCGGTTGGACACGTCTATAGGCGACTTTCAATTTCATTTATAGGCTTAATTCTTAAGGTCCCGAAAGTACAGTCCAATACGGGCTTTTTTCTCAATAGATATAATCAAACAATTTGACGTCAGATATTACATCATTACTATACCGATGAAGACTTCAGCGTATAGCGGTAACCGAAAACTACAGGCTTTACTATTCCGTTCTTTGATTTGATTTGATATTTTTTCACCAGAAAAACTAAATAATAATCGGTTTACAAACATCGATGGTTATTATTATAGAAATACGATTTAAGTAGTAGACAGGCGGGCTTGTTCTATCCTTTGTGAATTATCAATATAAACATTACATAAATAATGGCAACTCGTATATATCTACACTTAATAAACTAAACTTAGATAGTCGATTGATCCAGTAGAGTGAGGAAATCGACAGACGAGAATGGTTTTATTCTCATTACGAATCGACAATGTTACTGTGGAACACATTTTAATGCGCCCAATATGATGTGGTAATTCGACAATCTCCTTAAATGTAGATTCGTAAATATTAATCGCACCTGTATGCGAATAATGTACAACTGAAGACAGAAAGTAATAGTACCAAAGTATGACTGTTTGTAAACTATGACATCATTTTAACAAAGACGGTATATATCAATTTTTTCCATTTCTGTTTCAGCCTTTTGCTTGACATTGGCTTGGAGTGGTGACAGGGTCGGAGTACAAGCTCTACCGGTGACTGTTATGCCAACTGACAATCTATCGACATATATTACGGAGGAAGAGGCTAACATGGTACTACTGGATGACCTTACCCAACTCCACAGACAGTTGACCACTACAAAAGATGCGGCGAGCACCTCCCTTATCCATTACGTATGTGTGTTTTTTTTTTTAAATTTTAGATTAATTTATTAATTGAATAAATGAAGAGAGAAACTTTTGCCTGCCTCCACCGACATTCAAACCCCAGGGACTTTGAGCTTCAGGCACAACACTCTGCCGACCTTTTAATTATATATATATATTTCTAACGTAGCCAAACATTTTATTTATGATTAAACGTTTGTTGAAATTGGGGTTTGGGGGCCGCTTCCCGTGTAGTGATTTTGCAGCCCTACTATTTAGCTTTATACGGGACTTATACAATAACTTTTTTCTGCGTTTTTTTTTCGGTTGATAACTAGGATCACCCCGCAACCCACCCGCCCTCGTCCCCCCACCCCGTCAAGCTTTTCTTAAATTATTCCATGATACCTTGGAAATCCTCCGTACAACCCCATACATTTGCGAATAAATTATTTCTGTAAAAACCTATTTACTGTTATCGGACACAACTAAATTTATGTCGTAATGAATGTTTAACTCCTACATCGAATAGATAATTATGTCTGAATACATTTTCAATGTAACAACAATATGGTCTTGGGGCTTTAATTTCTTAATTAAAATTATTACTAAAATCGTATTTGTTAATTGTGCATGGGTGCTGGAATTGGTAGTATGAAAACAGTTTTAATATTGTGTCAATGTTTAATTGAACTTTAAATATATGTATTGTATTTCTATATCAACGCTTAGAAACATGAACGAATAAAATAAAGATTACAAAAGGGAATGTTTTAAACATATAACAAGTGTAGAAATTTGACTTCCGCTAATTCTCTATAGAGTTTTTCCTTGTCTGCCTGATGATTTAACGGAAGTTGATTTGTTTTTAACGAAATATTATGCCGCATGAAACGAGGAATAATTAAAATGCCCGGGGAGATGCTAAATTCAGAGAATATTTAAATATATTTTTTTAATTTGAATTTGATTTTGGCTCACTAAAAAGTATTAAAATTCGCTGTTATTAGCTTATTCTTTCGGCCACACTATGCTGTCACAGTCGATATGAGATGAAAACCTTGCAGTTGTATATACACCTACAGATAAAAGATGGACGTGACCCCAGATTTCAATTAAACATGCCTCAGACGTTAACAAAATTATTAAATTTCCTATTTATTTAATGCAAGAGGTAAACATCACGACTTTGTCTTCCTGTTGAATTCCGTCTTCCTGTAGTACGGCCAGCTCCTGGGAAGGAAATAAATCGGTTAAAGCACACGGGCACCTTGTTATATATTAAGTCCATTTGTCTTCTTTTTTTTTAATTATTATTAATTTTTTTCATCCAATAACATTGACGAACATAATTTTGTTAATCAGCACTTCGATCATTTGTATATACGTATATGATATATGATACATCTTCAACCAGGGGAATTCTCTCTAAATGTCCAATATGTTTTACATAGATCATTACAGGGCAGTTTTTAGTACAAAACAACAAAGCAGTATATATATAGAGGGTTCCAAATGTACCCATATCGTATTACACTTTTTATTTTATTTCTTTAGTAAATATATTCTTCTATATTTACAATTTCCTGGATGTTTAATTTTAGTTTTGTTTTAGTTTTGGGCGACTGGGTAGTTTTTATTGGTCACAATTTGAATGACATGAGAAGACAGCCATGCGGCCCTGTATGGATAGGAGTTGCGTCAGGATCATTGCACTTTCGTGATTTTCCTGGACCATTAGACAATTAGAATGAATAAATATTTACTTTGTTGATGCTATCATTCTTCACAAAATTAACAATTCCGCGTTTTGATGATTGAAATTCTATGGAAATTAAACAGTTTTCATTTTATTGATACAGTGTGGCTCCATTACGGCCGATGATCTACCTGCAGGAATAACGTGTGAGGAATATTCCGAAATGACTGGCAGTAGTCACATGACTTGTACACGACCAATCACTGCACCCGAAATACACGATGGGATTGACAGAACTTTGACGGTAGGTGGAGCTTGACAATAAAGTTGTCAATTTAAATTGCTATCTTTTAATGTGTCTGTTGAATAGCAGAGACGCAGTAAAATAGATCTATTTGTGTAAAAATCGATTGGAAAATGTTCATATGAATGACTGAGTAGAGTAAGTTGTTTTAGTTACTTTTCTATTACTGTAAAATATCATATTCCATTTAAGAGGAATGATTTAATATATTGTTCACACAATGGACTTCCTTGCTAAACGCTGACTTCCGGCGTCATATTTTTGGTAAAAATAATAAATCATTAAGTTTATGAAAATCATTAATGCCAAAAGAATACTTTCCTTTGGTGTCCTTTTCGTTCTAATCTGTATGTATTATTTTTTAAACCTTGGTGTTTCAGACAACCGTTCTGGAAGTAAAAGAAAGTGTTGAAGGACACAATGCAATGATTCAAGGACTTCTAGAGCTTCCGGCGTACTCAGATTCGTCATCATGCTCTTCCGTATCAGCTACAAGCCCTGCGTATTTCGTCTGCCAGTTAAAGAAGCTTAGTGTGCGATATAATAAGCGAACGGCCTTGACTCTTCAATACATGGTAAGTTATATACTGTAAACATAATTATATAGATAAGTACAATAACAAAATTTTACCATGCTGCTACACAGTATAATAAGTCAGTCTCTTACTTCTTCAGTTGTTCACTCTTGACAGTTGTTTACTGTTATGTATTTGTATCATTTCGTGTCATTGTCTGTCCATCTTGTCTTGTCTATCTTTTTTGCCAGTGGTGTCGAGGATGGTTCCCTTCGCCCATTGGGCTGGTACGCCGTCGTATGAGTGAAATAATCTTAAGTATGACGTGAAATCACATACACACAAACAAACAAACAATACAGTGAAACATTCTGCATGGCCTTAGCTAGTATGCGTTACCCTGACAACGTTATGGCTTTAGTGCGGGTTGTCAGGGTCCATGGTTACGATCACCTGAAATTAGTCTAGCCTCGTTTATAGGCAGGAGATGTGAATGGGGGAACGAACTAGCAACATCTCTTCTCTCGTCGGCTCCCATGATAAATGTATGTCAATACACAAAAATGTGTACTCATCACATACACGACCAGTTGGAATAAAGCTCAGATGATATAGGTACCGTCACCAAGTATATTTACAATTGTAATCAATTAGAACATCTGCGACGACCTTCGTTCATTTCGTGTGGAGAATTTATTTTCTTACATGGTCGACTTATATATATTGAATAATTGAAAAAAAAAACCAGTGTTTGCTTCTACCGGGAATCGAACCCAGGAACTTTGGGTGACTGCCCAACACTTTGTCGACTTACATATATATACATTAATGTATAACGAAACCCTTTTTACTTTGGCACACATCATTCGATAGATTTGAGCCGCCCCTCAAACAAATAAACAACAACAACAACATTTTTTTTGCTGTTTTTCTGTTAAATATTTTTTCAGTTTTATTGATTATTGTCGACCAGTAGTCATAAACAAAGTTTAATAATCATCCAATGATCATAATTGGTTTCATAGCAATTTTTTCAACTCGTTCATAAAATAAAGAAACTTTTTATAGACGGTGTTTATGTGTTTTTTTAAGCTTGATGATCTAGAGAATGACACTACTCTGCCTAAGGTGAGCTGTGAAGCAGACGCTTCCAATGAGAAGATGGCGCCTCTGGGGGTTCTATGGAAGATCATAAGCGACTTCGACACGCATGCGAAGAACGTCCGGACAGCTTGCGAACACGTCAAAATAATACAGAATGTTCCTGAGCACAACTGTAGTTGAGCTGTCTATTCTCTCATCTGATCATGTGTGCACCTAATCGACCCGTCAATTGCTCATATCATACATCATTTGCCTTACATCATCAGATCGCCCATTGGATCTCCATTTATCGAACGCCAGAACTTCTACCCCACCGGAATTCATTCCCCCTATACTTGCTATATTTACTCCACTATATCATACTTAATCATCCATCAACAACGACAACAGCAAAATTATTACAGTTAAAGTGGGCGTATGCAGTTTGTTTACTAACTTTAAAAACTATTGTGGTATAATAAATTAATTTACCTTAAAATAAAACGGATACAAATTAAATCGTATCACAGAAGTATTGCCTATAAGTGATCCCACGAACTGATATTTGACAAACCAAGTTATCCTCGTTATTAAATTAGTTTCAATGGAATATTAAACGGGTAACACAATATGCCTAGTTCAATTGAAATAAGTTTGTTGTTGTCCATAGCACAAAATAACTGCCACCTTACAGTATTATTGTCTGTTAGGTTGAAATGCCAGACCCAATCATTTCATTACCTCGGTAGTCAACTGTAATGTGTATAGTCGTTTATGTCAGATTGATAGCCAATGAATATTTCATAGAAATATGTTGGTGCCGTCTTCCATAATTCACGATTGAATGTACCAAAATCGTTTTAAACATCTTGCCTTGTAGTATTTTTTAAAATATTTAAAGAAACCAAAAATGTATATATTTTTTATTTATCATTGACTGCTTTTGAGAGTTTTTGTTAATGTTATACACTTTGTATGATTGTATGTTTTATTTGTATATATATAGTAAACACTGTTATTTCTTGTTACCTGTATTGTTGTCATTAGGCTTTCTATGGAGGAAGACCAATGGCCCAATGAGACTATACCCCGATTATCTATTGTTATACCCTGACATAATCAAAATAAACGTAAATGTTAGTTAACTTTTAAATTCCAAATGTATTCTTTTAAAGAACCGTTTCTGAAAGACAGGATGTATAGTTAATTATTATTATTATTTTAAATAACTTTAATCAAACGTCAAGTGAAGACATTTTAAAGATGTCCGGAGTTTAGCAGAGCAAGACGTGTTACTCAGGCTGGAGGCTGTTTAGTATTTAATATGATACATTGTTGACTTGCTACTCAGGCTAGAGGCTGTTTAGTATTTAATATGATACATTGTTGACTTAAGCTATAGTTGTATTGTATAATATTAAACTGGAGTAGCCTGCCCGTATACATATATAACTATAACACTAAAATTAAAATTGGATTAGTTGCAGGGCAAGACAGGCGTAAGCGCGAGAAACATAATCTCAATGTCTGGATACCTGCTGTATCATTTTGAAATTCTTCGTCACAGGAAGAGATGAGACTTACTAAAATTATGACGATGTTATTTCCTATAGTTTTTTTTTATTACTTCCAAAATGTATGGAAAAATTCAATCGTGACAGGGAAATAATGCCTAGGATCTATCATTAGTCGGTCACACTGCCTGCATATTTCTACAGTTATTCTACAGTTTTGTGCTCAGTTAAGCGGAAACCTTCAGTTATCCTTCTGGACGATTCTTTTACAATACTTAGCACGAGGCCCTTCGTGAAGATTTAGACATCCGTGTTATTATATTTCTGAAACCAGGTCGACGTTTTATGCATTAAGCGTAATAATAACGTGTGTTTTTTCTTCTTCTTGTTTTTTGCCTAGTGATATTAATAGTATGAGGTACAAAAACAAAACGTCTAGCTTTATGGACCAAAGATATACATTTTAGCTTATATTACACCCCTCCTACGGACTGTTTATTTCATTGATGCAGTTGTTTTTAAAAATGTATAAAAACTTTTGTCTACATTTGTAATTTATACTTTTTAAAATTTAATTTTATCCTACGTATTTAAAATTTCAAATCATTTATATCATAGAAAGTTTTAATTGATCACGATTGTGTTAGCATTTTTGTTGGAGAACTCAAGCCATTATGCCATTCGACATAGTTTTGGTGTTGAATCATTTGCATTTCCGCACACATATCTGAGTAAGACACATCCGAGCTGTAATGTTTAATTTTAATTAACAAAATATGCCTTAAACACTCCCATCTTCAACGGGCGGTCGTGATTTGAAAGAATTGAAGCTTGGAGGTTTCTAGAATATGCCTATAACGGCATAGCATTTTGCTGAATAACTCTTAAAAGTTAAATAGTTCTTAATGACTCGCTTAGATTTTTTAGTCTTTTTTTTTTACAAGAAATATATATGCCTCTGTTTCGGCATAGTTCTATTTTTTTTTATTAAAATCATCTTCATTTGTTTTTATCCTGATTCAGTCACCTTAACTCAATTTTATCATTCTAATTCCAATGTGCTAGAATTTTGTGTTGTCAATTTTCCATTACCAGTAGACCTGTGTATTCGATATATATATTTTTTTACCCAAATCGTCAACTGCCCAATGAAGTAATTATATATATTTATTGTAAAAGCTTCAAATAGTCTTTGACAAAATTTCCGGGCATTCAATTTCTTATGTTTATCCATAGTATCGACATTGTAGGGTATTCTAAATACTAGTGGAGATATAAATTTCGCAAAGCCATCATTTAAAAAAATATTCCAACCAGTATGAGTGTTTCTCATCATCGTTATTGTAAAATATGTTAACTCGTGTAGCTGCATAAACATCATGCTAAAGTATGCCTTTTTTAGAGCTATTTTCTCATACCTATCATTAACAAATTTGTCATTTTGTGCATCTGATTCCTAATCATTGTCATTATTGAATTATCATATGCCATTCCTGCCTTGTCGTAGCATTTAAATAACATAAAGTATACCAAATTGTTTTATTTTTATCTTGTATTTTATTGCCTTGTGCTATATGATTTACAATTTTTATATCAAAAAGCAATTGTGATAAAATTGTGATGCTAACACCGGTTATTAGCCCATATTAATCTGTTACAATTTGTAAATAAAAAAATATATTTTTGCATTATACAACGAGTTTACGGTTCATTCTATCCTTAGTCCTTGGAGGAAATCTGCCCAATTATTACGTAAATAATAACGTTTAAATATATACTGTAATATTGCATTGTCTTCTCTTGTACTGTATATATTCCATAACTCGAGATGGCGGAAAGCTGGGAACCATGTCCCCGATTATTAACCCTCAAAGAGTTTTCGTTTTATTCTATCTACAGTCTTTGGTACAAATATACTCAATTGCGGCCCTAATAATTTCATTTAAATAACTACTTGTTCCTTATATAACTAATGACTTGCGGAGAAACATGTACCGAGTGTTCACCCTCACCATGAATGAAATGATTCGCTTATCAACACAATTCCATGTCAGTATGCACAATGGAAATGGTTGATACAGTTGGATCCTTCCATTCAACTGTTGAACCTTCTATCGTCGGTGGGCTCATGTGAAGTATATGTCTGGAAATCTGTATAAATACATATTTTATGAAATGCAGTGTTGAGATGAATAATGAGATGTCACTTGAATATACCTGACCACACTGAAAACAATATCCATTAACATCTTAAAGAAAAACGGTTTAAGAATGTTCCTGTTATAAAGCACCAGCGCAATATTCCATAAATTTGAAAGAATACGACATGGTATTTGTCTCGGGTACAAACGTATTTATGGAATATCTTTACAGTGCAGGTGTCAAATCAAATAGTGATTGATTTTAGCAAACCTTGAAATTGCCCTTTTCTGGGAGTTAATATTTTGACACAGTTTGACACAGTTAGTTTTACCCCCACCTCCAACCTTTTAAAGAAAAACATATATAAGATTCAGTTTAAGGATTTGCTTTCAGATTAACAAATTTATTTGGTCTTATAGTTCCTACATTCAGATAAATAAAGCATCAAAGATATGTTAAATTTTTTCATCGATATTATTTAAATTTAGACTAAAATGATAATAGTTATTTTTCTTCAGAAAATTAGCCCATTTGTTAGCCTGCAGCAATGAGAACAACTGGTCCAAAGGTCCAGCAAACCATTATTGTCCAGGGGCCAGTTGCTCGAAAGACAATTGGTCGCTAACACCAGATGAAATCGTTAATAGCAGATTAGAGGGACATTATCTGATCAAGGATTAAATTTAATAGTGCTTTGATAACTGACGCCAGGGGCCAGTTGCCCCAGTGGATTAGTCGCTAATAGCAGATTAAATCTCTAATAGCGGTTTAAAGATAGAGCTTCAACATGACCTCACGTCACTTAAGGGGCATAAATTTATAGCCTTTCGAGTAACAGACCCCAAGTAGGCATAAGTGATTTACATTTTTTGAAAGTAGACATTATTTTAAAAAAATAATAATTGAAGGATGAAGTTTAGCAGGTACTACGCATACAGTTTCGGTTTAATGATTTATACCAATGTTAGCTGAATGAATAGGAATATGATCATTAAAATATCAAAAAGTATTGCAATAACAACTACTTAGAAATTAAACTCGAAATACGTGCACGGCCTAACAGTTTTGGCCTGGCCGTGCTACTATAAGTGTGACATATATAGGTTACCCATAGCAACTCGTCATCCCGAACATGAGATGAATCATTGGTTTTAATTATTCGACATCCTTGAGTCCGATTAACTTTTAAAAATGTAAATAAGTTTTGCTATCTCTGGAGATTTATATGGTATCAATCCCGAGTTTGGTGAAAAGCCTGTTGTTGGCTATACGTCCAACAAGTCAAAAGGTGATTGATTCTATGTAAATAAACGTCCCTGCGTCGGAATGATTATACTTTTTGAAAAAACATTTGATAGAAATGTGGTGTGTGAGTTGAATTCAGACATGAATCTTTATGATAGCTCTACTTTTAAGCTTATTCGAGAATCTTCCTCTCGTTATGTCTTTGGAACGTGCAATTATGCCGTCTTTACTAAGCACTAGGCCTGGGCGTATACGGTTTGTAAAGCTAAGCACTGGGCGTATACTGTTTGTAAACAATTCTCAATACATAACTTATATGGTTAACTATGGCTTAAAATTTAATTTTTTAAATCTTTTCTTGTTTGCTTTTTGTTTTTTTTAGAAAGTCTCAAATTTTTGGTTATGTGGCGATGTTGCTTATCTAAGAGGCTGTTGTCATCAGATCGCTTATATGTAGTGTTGCTGACCCACGGGAGATATGAAAAATGAGGTAGGGTCCAGGGGCCAACTAAGCCCCGGAAGCTCTCTTTGTTCTACAAAACTACAGGCGCGTGGAGATTTTTGCCATATTAAATTTATTCAGTTAACTTTGACATTTAATGTCATTTTTATATATTATTTACTTACCGAATGTAGTTTTGATGAAAATATCCCAGTTTTAACTCGCTATATGGTAATGTTGCTTATTGGTAAGGCCTTTTCACCAGGTCAGTTTGTTTGTACGGTTTCTATTTACAATCGTTGGTTGGAGTGAGTTGTTTTTTTTTAGGTTTTCAGGGAGATGTTCAATGTCGAAGGAAAATAACCCAATGCACTGTGAGTCGAAGGGAATTCCAGTGACTTGACTACTCATTTGAGTTATTTAGCCGTAAATGGTTAAATAAATTTCACCTAAATGAAAGAATGAACCCTAATGTCCGGAAGTGGGCATGACAGTCTGTCGTCATAGTCGATTCGAATAGCGAGCATGCATGCTGAGGGCGCCTATATAGGCTCTACACAAGTTTCTACAGGTAAGGAGATCCTAATCTAGGGTTGTTATATGCAACCTACCGACATCATCGAGAGATGTTATATAAACTGTTGTTAAATATGTAACAAAGAAGATATCCGGTATGGGTTAGGAATAAATCAGCCTACAAATTGTTATTTCAGAGATATAAAAATTAACCAAATAATAAATAATGGAGCCTATAAACACGAAATCTGATATAAATCTGAGCAAAGACATTTAGATTCACCATCATAATGAAAATTATTTTAGCAGTAAAAATGAACACTCGCTCAAACTGTGATAGCGTTTTCTTTTGATTTGTTTAACGATACATATTGTGCACGTGTAGGTATTTGTCACTAATATTGTATATCGCAGGTTACCCTTTTTATATGCTAAGGAGCTTGCAAATACGAGATCTGAACTATTGTGATGCTAACATTTTAATTCAGCATCATGATGAGAAATATTTCAAAATGTGAATATCTTTCTTTGTGGTGGGGGTACAACCGCATTACACTAGATTAACTCTGCGTTTTGTAGTTATCTGGTTAACGAACTGTTACTGTAAGGGTCAGGACTCTAGCGCAGATATAATAAATTACATGTATCTCTGAGCCAGTCACTTTATTGTTTATATTAAAATTCCTTGGTATAGTGGTTTGTGTATACTGTCAGTTCCTCCTGTCAACCTCAATTCAAGCTTCAAATTAGCCAGCTGACCATTGGGGAACTTGGTCTTGTATCATTTTTTTGTAGTCACCTTTACTTTTAACAGTTTGAAAGAAAGTCGTCTTATTATGATGTTGCCAATCTGACAAAGAAAGCCTATCAAACGGTATGTAACTATCGTTTCACTTTTTTGTGTTAAATACTCATATATAACTTTTTGTCCACCACTACTATTGTAGGGGGGCAGGGGGGACTTAGAAATGCTACTCGGCGTCCGTCCGTCCGTCTG
>JAVFBW010145497.1:0-22210 GCA_034783835.1 Mopalia ciliata | reverse complement strand
TTGTTAGTAATATTTGACCATTTGAGGAGTCATAATGTTAAATAGACACCATTCATTGATTTAGCAGTAAATTTACAATTTTGGTATATCTCAAGTTATGCTTATAGACAATATAGCAAACGCCTATCTCTTAACATGGCGGATACGAACCCCGCCCCACTATAAGATGTAGGCCGTTTAAAATGGAAAATGTTTCTAATACTGAATGTTCCCCTATGTGTTGTGCATACTGAACGTTTGTGATATTATGCATCAAATTTAAGTACAAGAAAATTGAGGGTCTGTGTTTTCTAGATCTATAAAACAGAGACCTAGGCTAAAAGATAGGATCTGTGTTTTCTAGATCTAGAAAACACAGACCCTCGCCAAAAATTTAGTCCGTTAATAATATTGTAGAAACGCTTGTGGCATACTGTTAAGTAAACGCTACTATAGCTTGAAAAGTTGTAAAAACTTAGGGTATGTGTTTTCTAGGTCTGCGTTTTCTAGGTCTGTGGTCTGTGTTTTCTAGGTCTGTGTTTTCTAAACACCCGTTTTCTACCACCCACAATCATTTGTCCTCAAAGCCTACTGTTCAGTTCAAATACCCACCCCCAACCCTAATTGGTTTGTGGTAACAGTCAGCTGGTAGTCAGTTAAGGTGAGATAATCTCGTTAATCCCTTCCGCCCTTCGATATAAATAATCTTTGAAGCACGTATTTTACAATTCAAATCTAAAAAAAAACATTCTAAATTAATAAATTTTTGGGTCAAACTTTTTGCATTATCAAGATTATGGAAAGAAGATTCCAAAAAGGCAAAAAAAGGCAAAATTTTACCCTCGTCCTTAAATTCAAGATGACAGTGGCTTCTGGGTGCTTATTTCGGTGCCTGTGATGTGCGACTGGAAGCTGGCCTAAATAATATGCTGTGTCTCGTGTCTGTCATGTTTTGTCTGTGGTCTGATTCTTAAAGACTGGTTCCCAACACCCATCGGCTGACACACTGTCATACGAGTAAAATAGCCTTCGCTAAGGCGTTGAGCATCATCAAACAATTAAATGTAGATAGAGACTACATATACTAGTATTATATTTATCATAGTCTGTTAAAGACATTTGTATTATACAAGGCGACCAGAGCAAGGATTAACAACGCACTTTGTGAGATGTTTTAGTTCTAGTTCTAGGCGTTATAACCACTTGGTCATTTCAAGCCATACACGGGTAGAGACATTTGACCTTACTGCATAAGGTTTTAATACGGAGTTTATTTCAGACGATCCAGCCACATTCCCATATACCTCTGAGAAACATTTTTAAAGCCATTTTACATGAGAAATACGGTGGAATCGTATCCTAAATACTAAGCTTTCGAAAATAGATAATACGTCTGTTCAGCGAATTAACACATCTACATGAATGTCGATAAGAGATACAGACTAACAATAGAAATGTATTTTGTTCTCTCTATTGATCGCCTCTATTGTGTTTCATATGATTATTGCCTTGTGCAATCCCTTCATTTCTGTTTGACCTCGATGACATTCATTTCTTATGTAGAAATTTGATTTGTCGAACTTCCCTAAACGGTAATTCCTTCCGAATAACCCTTAGGTCTATTGGATTTATTGTGTACATCAAAGGAAAATCGTTGAACTCTTTTGCAGCTCCCGGAACCTCTGGAGACAAATTATTTCCTGTTTTTCTAGAGTAGGCTTTTCCACATTGATTCAACATAGAAAAAAGCATTTTAATATGGGCGGTGTTGTATTCAAAGCACTCCATCTTTTGGAATTGTTTCAGTGATAATCCTGAACACATATGGGGGCTTCAAGTTAAGACGTTTCACGTCCGACAACAGAGTGACGTCCCTTTGTAAACAGATGATGCCTCTTTTAGGTCTTTAACATTGCAGGTAGTCAGCTTTGAGAAAAATATAGCTTGAATATGCAACAAATAAAATTAAGAAGATTTTATTTACGTGCATGTGTAAATTCGCTATATTGACTGTATCGCCTTGTGATCGGTATTGTTCGAATTCGGTGGCTAAAAACTATTGGGACATTTACCCGAAAGTGAATATGTTACTAACACCAGACAAATCGCCTAAAGCTGGTTAAAGAGAGGATTTCAACAACATGGCGCAACCTCTCCAAATAGAAGATTAAATTTAATAGCGCTTCGAGAAACCGGTCGATGACAATAACCAACAACAGTCCGATCGTTATGTTAAAGAATAATTCATTCCATTTTCTTCAAGGATAAACTGGATGAACAATATTTTCCGGGCTTGTTAAAATCAAATTAATAAATAAAGATATTTAAGAAAAGAATCAGACAAAAAAAGTACTAGAAAAAATATTTTTAAAAAAAATGCTAGAATTATCGAGAAAAAAAGGAACAGCCAAAACAAAAGGTTTGATTCTTAACGACTAATCGGCACCAGCTAGATTTAACTTGTCACAGATAATCACCTTGTTTGTGAAGTAGGTTGATGCGCAGATATAATGTTGCATTTATCGTTCATTCTATTCGCTCTGATTATCTTTGTTGACGTCAATGTCTTTTATTCTTTTTCATAATTCAGTTATTAAGTGACTGGAGGAAATTATGGATTACGTCATCTCCATTGAAACGATATAAAGACACATGTCTTACCAAACAAAATCTGTTAGTAAAATGTAAATATGTTCTTGCGTTGGCGATAAACCGTAAGCTCGTAATTAAAATTACTTGACATAAAAAACGATCGATAACAGTAGAAGCTGATGTAAGTATAAAATTCTTAAAAAGGGTTGTTATTTGCTGTTGCTAAAATAATATGTACGCAAAATTAAGCCATTTATAATGTTATCGAATTTGAACTACCCGTGTATATCCTTCTTTTCGAATGCAATTATGCCTCCTCTGTGGTGGAGCAGTCTTGAGATTGATTGATTTTCTTAAAGACAGTATTGTTACTCTCCAAACAAACTACCCTCAGCCAAGAAACCTAAAGTATATAACTCCATATCTGTAAAGTTAAAGACCAATTCCACGCGGTGGTATGCGTTTACTGGTTGTCTTGTGGCACTATAGCAAACATTCAAGCCCATGTAAAATACATACAGCCATTCTACACTTTATATACACACGGCCTTGATGCAGAATTTGTTAATTAGCAAATTTAATTTTTCTTACTTTTCATCAGAATGTTTTTAAATAAAGAGAGCGAGAATATCCGGAAAACGAACCTTGCACAGGATACATGGCTTTGACAACCCAACATTTAACAAGGAAGAAACAGAGGCAAAGTCTTAGTACAATTATATACACCCTTAATATTGCTAACATAGCAACTATTACATTTTTGTATAGGCTTCCTCGTTTTCCACTGAATGCTTATACTCAATTGTATGAGCTTTAAGTAAAATGTATGATGGACTTTTATGCGATGATTTATCTAGTTATTTGTAGGAGATTACGCTTAACCAAGTTACTCAAAACATTTATCAATGAAAAACAGAAATTTATAAATGTTATATCCAACTCATACAGATTATTTGAAAACAGTTTACTTCAGTTACATCATTATAACCAAATGTGGTATTAAACGTCCACCATACATTTTTCTTACATCACCAACAGTTATGTGGATTTCAGAGGAGGTCGATGAGTACTATGAGTTGGCGGAAATGTGTTTCTTATTTCTCTACTCTGCTTTTCCAAGAATTCCTTTTTTCATTGATTTATTAAGCAATTATAGAAACTGTATAACGGATGAAATATTAATCTTAAGTAAAGCACAGATGCTAATATAGACAACCCTCTCAGGTGCCAATGAATAATCCCACATGTAGTATTCTAAAGACTCAAATGACCTATATTAAATGCACAGACAAGCTATCTTAAGGTAAAAGTGGCATTTCTGTTGGCTCCAAGATTATTATAAATTCGTTTGTATTACGACTCTCTGCTCTGTAATCGGTCGATCGAACCATTTTAAAATACCGACATAACTGGAACTGTAATGTTTTGTACTGGAATGATATCGCTGGACAAATGTACCGATGCAAATTTCTTGTACACGAAATGCTAGACCCTGCTCATTTACTAACTAGTTCGCAGCATCATAACTTGTTTTTTGTTTGCTTTGTTATTGTTTAGAGACGTAGGGGCCTATAATGGCTTCAGATTCTCACAATTCCTTACTTTACTGGGTGCACAAACGTAATCCTTTATTATCTTCCTCGCATGGCTTTTGGACAGTCGACTGTGAAATAATACAGTGAAATGGGCACACATTATAGTGTGAACATGAATAGTAAAACAACCTTTATGTTTTTGAATTTGTTTGAAAAACAAAACAAATGACTTTATCACGAAATCGTAATGTTGTTTGTCGTATCCATTTAATAACGTTCCTCGATGTTTCTTAAGTCTCTTAAGAGGATGAAATCCCTCTTTGTCGTGTGAATGATATTACATTAAGAAGCCTAAAACCCTAACCAAACGAACGAAACAAACGTTGCATTGCCGGATGGCACACAACACCAATAACTCGATATGCTACGGCTCTTGACATTTCCTTACACAGATGAACCCCAACGACTCGGCTATGATAGAAATAGTTGCCTTGCTTGTTTGTTTGAATCGGCCTTAACGTCGTACTCAAAGGTTTTTGATTTATATGACGACGGATATTCCAGTTATTATTCTGTGTTAATTAAATACGGACTAAATCGAGAGGGCAACTCGTAACAGTCACCGCAAGAGATCTCTGTAGTCCCTTGGGAGAACTTGGGAGCAGTATATCGAAGAAGGACCAGTGGATTCATACGCTAACTACTGATCTCCGGTCACGAGTCCCAACCGTTTAACATGTTCCAGACGTACAAAAGAAAGATCGTGTGGGAAGGCTATTGTTCTATAGCTATCCTTATCAGTGGAAACATATTTGTTAAAAAAGATCACTTCTTATCAGGGAGAAGACGGCTGTAATTTACCATATATGACAAACAAGCGTAGGATAATGGAATGGAAAACACTCCTTATTATTCCTAATACATGTATGGCCTCGCAAACCAAACTGTAGGATGTTTAGCGTGAAATGGAAACAAACATGATATCAGACTTATCTATCAACAATTTCAAAGCAATAACTAGAAGCACTATCAAAACTGAATTTTTATCTTTGAACAGAAGTTAGTGTTAGATCAATGTTATGGTGTTAGAAATCGACCACTGATAACAGATTTCTTTTAAGGCCTATAATTTAAGAATATTTTGCTAAAGGCCTTACAAAGTAATACCTCCTACTCCACTCCACAAATGTTCATTTAGTTCGGACACCCTCGTTTCGTTGTTTAGAAAAGAAGGAAAAAAAGATTAAAAATGAATACAATTGAGATGAATATCACCCAAGTTTATGTAGATAACCAGCTTGATAATCTTTAATACTCGTCTTCTTGTTATTTGAGTCTGATGATCTAAATATCTCCTATAATGGTCTAACTCGGTGCAAATCCGATTGTTGGTCATGGACACGAACAGTTAAAAAAAATGGGCATAGGTTTATGGTCAATGTTATGTACTTACTGACGCAAATGTCTTTGCCAAACTAAGTTCAGATTGTTTTTCTGGACACAGTCCTGAGCCTTGTGAGTTTGACGAGTCACTTTGACGATAAAATCCTTTTGGTATCGATATATAATTTAAAGATCAATATGGCCAACAAAAGACTGAAGAGGGGGCCGAAGTCTCGTTAACGACTAGTTTTGTTTTCGACTACCGGGTTCTAAGCCCCTTTTTGGGTACATGTCGAATATATAGATCTAGAAGCTGCTTGGTTTTTCGCCCCTCTAAAAGCCTGATTAGTAATTTTATTTCATTTCCATTATAAACAGTGCTCATTGAAATAGTTTGCCCGCTCCAGGTTTTTTATTACTTATTTTATCTTAAACTCTTATCGAAATAAAATATATCAGTCGGCAACAACAGCACACATTATACGTTATTAGCGTGATGGGGTTGTAGAAAACGATATTACGTCAAATACACAAAATACTAAAGGCACAAAACTCATCCATAAATAACATTTGGTGTGATTGGTTAAGAGGGACAATGCAGATTTTAATGACCTGCTTATAGCTGCGCACAACAGCAACATCAGTATTTTATGTGTTTTCAGAAAGAACCGCTGCTCAAATGTCTAATTTGGCTTAAATCCATGATGTTTATCGATTTACGTATTAGTTTTAGTGAGTAGTTTGTGTTATTTGTTGAATAAATCGTCGGAAATTTAGAGAGTAGTTTTACTTTAATGTTAAAATATAGGTGGTCAAAACGAGTCTGACATCAAACTTCCAAATCACGCGGATTCTCGGTGAAACGTCTGTTCCCTATGACATTGCCACAAAATAAACCGGTATACATGCCCGTTCATGTTGAATTTAAAACGTTTCAAAACTATTGCCTATCAAGCAAAACAGGAGCATTCGGTACACGCAAAATCATACGATGTTCTGAAAACAGTCTGAAATTCGTTTCAGTTAGCTTACAATGTTTGCCATGCTTACTAATATGAAACGTTTACCAATGAAACAGTGGAATTGCTCCACAAGCCTATTTATAAAGTTATCGACTGTTCGTCTTATCGTTGTTTCCAAAGAGTTCCATTTGATTCCCTGAAAACAGACTTATCAGTTTCCAAACAGTTTAGAGCATCAAGTGTAAGATTAGTCACGATCTTTAGGGTTGCTTCGTATGGTAAGTAGATAAACGTACAGCAGAAACCAACTAGGTGGTGGACACAGCAAAAGAGATGATGAAATACATGTCTTGAATACAAAGCTGTTTACAGTAGAGAGGTTAGAGATTAACAAATGGTAAACATCGACTTTATCCGGCAGAACCAAATCAATCATATGAGACCAGACTCTTTTGATTAAACATAAACCTTTCTTTAGCGAAACCAAATAAATAATTGATACAAGACGTGAGTATATGATACCATTTGAAAAAGTTTTACATCTTGTAGAATGATTTTTTACAGTTTATCGTTCAATATGTAAACATGTCTCATATCAATTATTGATTTGGTTTCAGGTCATAATATACTCACAGTATAAACAGGATACAGTCTAGTGTCACAGTACGTACACTAGAAATGACTGTGAACAGTTTGCCAATTTCGTGTGAAAAATATATATACCTTTAAAATCTTTTGAGATTGACAAATTACAGTAGGTCTATAGCCTTATCATAGTCAATTCAATATAACTGCGTTTGTCTCTTGGGTTATGGCGCTGTGGTTTGATCTGCTGACAGACCCGGGATCTCTGGGAACATTTTTATGCAGTTCAATAAGAAGTTAGACATAAGTGACAAACAAAAAAATATTTGAAGTCTGAAAGCTCTAGTTTCACCGTAAAGACACTGATGTACATCCGGTCTTTATTAACCTCGCTTGTGGTGTTTATTTTGAACGTTGTTAGCCAACCTTGTGAATGTCCGCTGTTTATTTAATTGAATGTAGACAGACACGAGTTAGCAGGGTTGAAAACTTGTCATCAACTTGAAAGACACCTTCAAGTTTAACCAAAACGGTTCACCTCTGCAGGGGCTTTACCCTGTCAAAAAAAAACGTAAAGGCGAAATATTAGAAAAATTATATTTTTAAAACATAACGGGATACTACAGTAATTTTGGTACCTGATGTGGCCACCACGAGCTGCAATCACTACGCGACAACTACTTGACATAGACTTAATGAGTCTTTGAATCCGGCACGTGGAATCCTAATCCCATTCTTTATGCAGTGCATGGGGAAGTTACGAAAGCGTCTGGGGCGCTATTTACTCTGGCGTAAACATCTGTTCAGTTCGTCTCAAAGGTGCTCAAATGGGTTGAGATCTGGCGATCTTTATAACAATGGCAGCACATTAATGTTCTCATCCTGTAGCTATTCCACTGTTAAACGTGCAGTATGCGGCCTGGCATTATCCTGCTGAAGGAGTTTTCTGTCGATCCATAATTGGAAGCATGTGAGGACGCATAATTTCATCCCAATAACATACAGCTGTCATGTTGCCTTGTACAAGTACCAGTTCACTTCTGCCTGTGGAGGAGATGACTCCCCACATCATGACACTACCTCCGACGAATCTGTCAACCTAGGTGATGCAGTTGTTTGGAAAAATTTCTTGCGACATATGTATATGCGTTGTCGTCCATCAAGTCTCTCTGTAAAAGGAAACCTGACTCGTCGCTGAACCATACTCGCCGCCAGTTTCGCAAGTTCCAGCCCTGTACATTCGTGCACCAGTGAATGCAAAAACGTCGATGCTGGCGTTGTAGAATGGGGCCAACGTATGATCTCCTAGCCCGTAAACCTGCTTCTCCATGTCAGTTTCGAATGGTGTGTGCATACACCCGTCTCAAACCAGGTACTTGTACAGCTGTGTTCGTTGCTGTGGTAATTCGGTGAAGCAAGTGATGGTTCCGGATGTAGTGATCATGCGCTGCAGTTCTTATGCGAGGTCTACCGTTTCGGGCCCGGTATTCTACAGATTGGAATCGCTGAAACCTGTTCCAAAGACGTGAAATAGTGCCCTGTCTGACGTTCATGTGCCAAGCGAATTCCGACTGCGATTCACCTCGATTCGTTAATGGCGCAATAATCGTGGTGATTCGCCATATATTATCAGATACCGACCAAACCGATCAGAGAGGTTATCTGCATGGGGTCAAGTTCCGAATGTAAACACAGCCGAATAACGCACCAATCAAATCTGAATGCATCAAACTTAACCCTATAACCGTAACATAACCTGCTGTCCATAAATGCTTAATCAAACAGCGCCTTGAGGATATCAGAGGATACAGTTAACAAGAAATCAATCTCCAACTTCAGACAGAAAACCAATAGGACAAATATCTTTTTATGTTCAGACTTACATAAGAAGAGTGTAGTCTTGGGAGTGTTATGCCATATATGATGTGAAGGTAACATTACACAAACACACCTGGTGACTATATCGTGAGTTTTGGGTTTGTTAGTACTGTGTCTAATTTTGTGAGCATTGCAACGCCATTTAAAGGTAACATATTTCCCCAAAATAATCACACTGGCACAGGGATGTAGATTAATTAAAATCGGCGAAACATCAGGCTTTACTTAATACGTAAAAGTGATATTTCACTGTACTGAACTTTGGTCCTGTCCGGACTACAACACTGTTTTGAGTGACGCCTGCACATTTCAGTTTGAAAGATTAAATCGAGGACTCCAGTGTAGATTGTACTGCCCCAATCACGAATGTAGTCAAACTATCTTATTGGGAATGCAAAGAACCATTAATCGAAAAGAGTAGCACAAACGTTTCTCATTTTATTGCATACCACATTGATAAATCATGGTTTATTACGTTTAGGCGTAGGAATATCGAAATGAGTAGACAGTTCAGTTATGGCATAGCTTATCGGGGAAAGTGTCAGATTGATACCTTTTTAGTTTATATAAATAATAAATAGAACAAATCACAATGAGGATTTAAAATCCCGAGTAATGCTCACTCGAGTAATATTTATGGTATTTAAACTTCACTGTGTATCCTGTATACATTTGGGATCACAGTACAACACACAACACAAACACAAACAATAGTATTGAAAGTTTTCAACTACATTTATTTAAATTACAAGCAGTATAATACTTATGTCTTCGATTTAAAAAACAGTTCTGATCACTGAATCAAGATTTATACACTAGCTTTAACTTGTATGTATAAGTGGAAATTTCAGCCACCTATGCTATTCCAGCCAGTTATGCTATTCCAGCCAGCTATTAATATTCCTATTTTCCCGCTGGACAGCATCCGTTTGGGGTGACAGTTGGTCCCGAAGCTGTAACACAAGAACAGAAAAGATACAAATTACGATTAAAGTATTAATAATATTAAATGATCTTCTATCTTCCATCTTCTTTTTATACATTAACATATCAGAGTTTTTAATTATTAACATCTTCTTGTTCACAAACACAGGTGATGTTATTGTAACTTGTTTAATTCTCTAATTGAAATATTAAAATATTTTTTCAGGCTGTTCGTCTTATTACTACATTTTATTATTTATGAACCAATGAAATATCAGGATTTCTCACAAAAGGGATATTAACTACAGTGTAATAACACTTTTTGTTATTACTTTCTGAAATTTGACCTTGTCTAGACTACAGTACTCTTTTGAGTGACCTCTGTACACTCAAGTTTGACAGATTAAATAATTGGAGTACTTTAGTTTAGATTACAATGTACCAAACGCAGATTTATGAAATTCGCCAGGCAAATTGATTTCAACAAGTTAAAGAAAAGTATTTGATATCTTAAATACAACAGTCCCGCTCCAAACTTGTGAGCATCGATTAAGTTGAACAGATAAATATTATGGCAATTTTATTTTATTTCGGAAGGCTACACGAAATTTCAATCTGGCAGTTGATCTAAAACTGATCAATTTTTATTTCATTCAGGCGTAAAAATATCGAAAGAATTACACAATCATCCCATTGCGACATTCGTGAGATTACAGCTGATCGGGGAGTTTGAAATGAATTTTGATCTCATAGTAGATATAAATAATAAATAGAATATTGCACAGTTAAGTTAAATACCATAACTATTGCTCTCTTGAATGATAGAAAGAATTACCCACTCGACGCAAAGCGTTTTAGCGTCTTGTGGGTTATCTCTTTCAACTATTCACTCGAGCAATACTTATGGTATTCAAACTGTGCTGTGAAATATAGTCTATTAACTTACATACCAAAAGTGTTACTACACTTCTTTTAAATGAAGCAATTAATACTGTTTTGTTGTGAACCATGATAAAACATGAAAAAATATGCACAACGCTGATTAGAAATTATGTTAGGCCGAGAATACTTACAAATGATACATTGGCTGCCGGCAACATTTCCTACTTCCTTACAGAATTTCTTTGGATTTCTCACCGTGAATTCTGAAAGTGGCCGTGAGCAGACGACATCCCAACCATCTGGGCATGTGTCTGCATGGCGGGAAACAAAGAAAAGGCGTAAACATCTTTATTTATATTTTCAATAAGTTATATAGTTACACATATTAAATAAACTGTGATTGATTCAAATTATAGTTTGGGCTGGCGAAATTTTCAGATAACTAGAGGTGTTACTACATCTATAAATGATTCCGATCTATTTTTAAAATAATGAGTAATGATAGCATCGATACGCTCTTTCATTTTGATCTCCTTCTTGGGCTTAAAATAAGTGAAGTTAAAAAAGTACAACACTTATTCCTGGCCTAACCGATACCGGACGAGTATTACCAACAAAACTTCTCTATATTCCCTTCAATTGAGAGTGAAGTGTGATTCGCTAACTCTTATTGTTTACGGATCGAGTGACGCTCATAAGTCAATATGAAAATTATACTTATGAATGTGGTTGCGAATATCCAGGTAAACACTATAAATTCCCCTTTCAAAGAAATTCAAAATCAAGTGGGCACGTGGACGTTTAGTATTATGTCAGACTAAAGAAACCTTAAAACAATGCTAAAGTTTTGTTAATCCATTATATCTGTTTCCTATAGTCTGATCAAACGCTGACTTAAAACATACACTTTTTTACACTAATCGCTTGTTAAATGAAGACTTGTTCGTCATTTATGCTCAGCATTTTTCAAGGTAAAATGGCAAGGTTTTGTCTTTGATGCGATACCGTTAAATCTAGCCAAAATAAATTTACCGGTTTGTATGACATTCAAATATATCAAATATATCTGTTTAACGTTTTGCCTTCCTGCTTTTATTTAGCATTTGACACAGTAACTGGTAATATGTGCGAGAGAAAAATTGTCTTACCGGATTGGGATAGGGCCGTTGCTATGAGGCCAGTAAACAACAAGGACAAGATAAAGGTACGCATTCTGATTTCTCAAATTTCTCTACAAAATAGAAACATTTTATCAACATGAAATTTAAAAATTTCTCTTTAAATAAATCCTTCTTATCGCTAAATATTGAAACTAATGTGTTTATTTGAATATTTCTTTTCCTGGAAACCAATTATTCTGTTTCAAGACATTTGGCTAGAACAATATTTTCGTTATTTTGGAATAACACTTTCTTAGTTTGAACAGATTTTAGTTCAGAAAATTTTGCAGGTTGAAGCCCGTCCGGGAATTGGCTAGAACTTTCTTCCCTTTAGGCGCAGAATAGTCAGAGCTAATAGGAATAACCCATTAATGTGCATTATTGTTTAGGTTGAAAATCCTTATTTTGTTTCAAGATGGTAAAATAATCTCTGACATTTGGCTAGAATTTTCTCCCCATTATACACAGAATATTCAGAACTGATAGGAATAACACAATAATGTGCATTATTATTTAAGTTGAATTAAACTAAAATTAAACCGTTTAGGAAAGCATAGACGTTTCTTTCATCGTGCAACCCCGAATAGAAATGGATAAGTTTAACATTCTTTAAATTTAAAACTCTTATTCAAACATTATCACAAAGTTTAGAAATACTTACAAAGCGGTTGCTAACGAAAGAGTTCAGCTGAAATGAGTCGTGAGTTGGATGACGATCGTCAGTTTGTACACCATATTTATACCATAGTTGTGAGTCACGTGACAATTCCAGCTTTGTTCAGATTTAAATTATTTTGATTAAAAATTTAATTTGTGGATTTCGACTAAATAATTTCAATTAGTTCATTGGTATTGCAAGATCGCTATCAAAGATTTATGAATTTCTGATGCAAGATACAGTAGATGGCTTCAGAATAATCCCGTCCACCCAAACATTTTATTACCGAGAAATGTTAATTTTTGCAGTTTTGTGCTTGACAACATATTACAATCGAACCATATTGAACCATAAAAGCCTGACATGAAAATTAATTAGTTCCATAAGACAAATGTCGAGATCATTATTGTTAGAAAGCTATAATTATTTAATTAAATAACATATCTTGTATACAAACGTATTCACCTTAACATATGTATGCTGTGTAGCTTAAATCCTTATTGACTTGACCATAATGTCAGGAAATTAGAACTAATACAGATAGTGGTCAAATTTTATTTAGAGATTATTTTTACCGGTCATTTTATTGCTATTTTGACCCTTACTTCCTCTCTACAGAAACTGCATCCATTCGAAATTGCACTAATATACTTCCGGTGCACATGGGATATTTTCAACAATTAAGATAACGCAACTGTATTGCCATTATACAAGGTAAAGGCCCTAATAACCCAAGCCATACATAGCTAAGATGCATTTAAATAAATTAATCTTCACCTGGAATATTGTTTCACTATTGATTGGTTTATTTCAGGTTATATAAGGTACCCTTATATGACTATAACAAAACATTGGCATGAAATGTGTAACAAGTATAGAACCGCTGCAATACAGAATAGTTTTCTTATGTAAGAATAAAGCAATAAAGAGTAGCGATTGCTCCAGTAGAAATTTGTCATTTCTATCGTGAGTAAGTCGTCGGCAGAAGCTTTTTGTTATTTCCACCAGGTACATGTATGTAGTTGCGTAAAAAGGGGATCTGTTTTTTAACGAAACAATGCTAGAAAACATAAGTTATTTAAAGCGTTCTAATGTGTCGCATAACTTGATCATTTCACTGGCATCATGCAATCTCGGCAAGAGACAACTCTTGTTAAGTAGCATGCATGTTCTACAAAAATGTATGTTTGTGCAAATGCCACATTGCCTTCAGTTGTATTTCGTAAGATAGTTCTGCCATTGAAACTGTGTATAACTGCTATTGTTAAGTGTTGTGAATAAATAAAATAGCTGATACCTATATTTCGATTATAATGACTGTGTGTGATGCGTGTCTATGTAAGATCACGAGTTGTCTAGGGTCGGACATTAATCCATTGGCCGATCTCTTTACAAAATGAGGTAATGAAATGGGGAGTAGTGTGTGGAATTATATAACATATTTATCAGTTCAACATTTGACAAAAGAGCCTGACGAGTTGTCATGTGGATCAATTTCATCCTTTCTCCCCATTATACCCAGAATATTCAGAACTGATAGTAATGACTCAATACTGTGCACTATTGTTTAACCCTTACGGTTTAAACGGGTTGAACATTGGCCCTTTCCGGACTACTGTAGTTCTTGGAGTGACATCAAAGTCACTGCGCATTGTCATTAAAAGATTAAATTGAGGACTCCAGTGTAGATTGCATGCATTGCACCAAACACGGATGATATTGACCAGGTGAATTGATTTCTCAAGTTAGACAAAATGGCATGACTTTCAATACATTAACAGAACAGCAAATTACGAGTCGCATCGTTTCATTCCCTTTCAGGTGGCCATTTTCCAAGCCTTTAATCTAAAAACTCTTGAAAAAACTGCATCACGTATATGCGAGTCCTAGTCATAAAATAGTTCTTCTAAGAGCGATAGAAATAATTATGTAGGTCTAGTGGAAAACATATAGGACCCGTTAATCTCCATAAAGTCGCAAAACGTGTCTCATTCTAATACACACAATACTGGTACATCATGGTTTAAATATGTTAAGGGGCAACTCACTTTCTTTGTGACGTTATAAATTTAAGCCTTGGTGCTCAGCGGAGTTCGAAATTCGAAATTCTAACCCTTCACTGGTTACGTGCCGTGCGCAAATATACATAACCAGGAAGACAGTTCAGCGGTCTTTAATGAGACAACAATGACCGCTTTGTTTATCGCAGTTCCGACTCCCTCCCATCACAGACTAGCACTGCTTGAGCATACCAATAGTTGAAATCCATCTCGAATACAAAAACAGCCTATAATTGAAATTAATAAATTCATTATTCCATAAACAAACTTGTGGTGTTGTGATACTTTCAATTCCCTTGGGTTAAAACACGTTATATCCCAGCGTGCGATTGTTCATGTACCAAATTTCCGATAATAAAAAAATCAAACAATGGCCGCCTCTACTTCAAATGTTATTTTAATTTTATAAAACATACAGCACAAATATGGAATCATAACTATAAAACGATGACAGAGGTCTTTAAAAAAACTAACTAAGACTTCTGGCTCAATCTGAAACCCCTAGAAGACTTTTTCTATGGCGTTTTTCTCTTTTTAGTGGGTTCTGACGGCGTTGTCATGGCATCACGTGATGCCAGGGTAGGTAACTTAGTATTTCTGATTGGTTGGTGACATGTTACTGCATACATGCAAGGGGGAATTTAGGAACAGCCAATTTTAAAGCAGTGGTAGATTAATATTGTCTGTCTTGTTCGGATTGAATTATCTTTAAATCCTCTAAAGCAGCCATAGTGTTGTAGTTAGGGCCTTTGTCGTCACATTTGTACACCATCAATACTCCCGACGTCTGCAACGGCTCGGGTTTTGACTCGGTGTCAATCTGACGACAAATTCTTAACTATAACACTATAACCTATGGGTCAGGCTGAAATCCCTAAACACAGGCGTAAGGATATTGAACGGACTGTACTATCTCACTCTGACATTACCATGATCACAGTTGATTGGGAATTTGCAATGGTATATTAAATGGTTCGTATAAATTATTAATAAAATTCTACAAAGTTAAGTTTAATATTCTCTATTCCTTTAACACCAATAAATACAACAACAGTAGCATTAATAGTCTTCAAATACGTTTATTAAAATTGTACATTGTGTGTAGAATAAACTCAGCAATATTTTCGTCCCATTCAAACAAAATTATGATCACTGACTCAAGATTTATACACTATATTTAACTTGTATTTATAAGTGAAAATTCCAGCCAACCACAGCTATTCCAGCAAGCTATGCTTAACCATTCCTACACTGTTAGAAGAACTTGGTCACCCTGACCAAGCATTCTTTGGTCACACCCTCTCCGACCAAAAAAAACTTGCTACGTGAAACTTGGTCAAAACTCCCGACCAAGTTTAACTTGGTCAGCCATCATTGGAAAGACGCTTTGACCAAGTTTTTCTTGGTCGAAATCATATCTGGCCAAAAAAAAACTTGGTCACTTTTTTGACCAAGTTTAACTTGGTCGCTGGGACCAGTAGGATTAGGAGAGCGACCAAGTTTTTCTTGGTCAAAATTATACCCAACCAAAAATAACTTGGTCACTTATTTGACCAAGTTTAACTTGGTCGCTGAGCAGTATGATTAGGAGAGCGACCAAGTTTTTTGGGGTCAAAATTATACCCAACCAAACACAACTTGGTCACTTTTTTTCGACCTGGTTTCAAACCTGGTTGCTGTGATGAGTTGGATTTGTAGAGCGACCAAGTTTTACTTAGTCAAAATCATACCCGACCAAAAACAACTTGCAAAAAAACTGCAAATCGCACATTAGAGCAGGAAATGAGATTAAATACTTGTAAATACTTACAATTCCAATTTTTTTTGTATATTCCACTTAAAATTAACATACAGAGCACTAGTTTTTGAAATGTGTATAATGCACTCCGACTGGCTGATGATCGGGCAATGAATCCAGCAATGTCACAAAGACTGTGGGCTCTGTCACCCTATTTCCCAAGAATGGAAATGCTCGCTGAATTCAATGACTTCTAATTTTCTGAGAACAAAACACACAGATTTTGTTTTGCTCACAAGTATGCTTGTCACTTCAGCAAGATAAATTATACCATCTGCATCAAATCCAGTGAGCAAATTTAGTGCCAATAAGATAATGCGTACCGTCCTCAGTAACTTTGTTCCATAAAAACTAGACCTATAGGGAGATTCACGTCCCGGATTTGCCAGGTGCACAGGAAAAGGGAATAGGGTGTGTATCCGATTATTAGCTGTTAAAGAGAACATCCGCTGGACACACGTGGATTAAGAGAAATCCCTTGTACATAAGCAGCTACACACATCCTATGAGGGAAACTGATCCTACTGTTATGCCTGCCGGTATCCTATGTGTATGTGAAAATACCCTTAAAAAAATCATTTTCACAATTTCTCTAAGCACATCAAAATTTACAGAGCAAATAACTATATTTTTATATAAAGTTTAACAATTTTTTATAACTCTGATGAAAAATGAAGTGCTAGAAAACAGCTAAAGGCCATCGAAGTACTAGGCCTACACTGACAAATACTGAATCACAATTTTCAAAGTTTAAATAAAATGAATTGTAAGTGAAATTTTTTAAAAAACATTTGCCCTTAATTCGGGACCACCCTTAAGCCTGTGAGCTGCAGTTTCGTACTCTGAGACGTCACGATACGAGTTGCAATAGACTCCCAGTGTGCCATAAATCATGTGACAATTTCAAACGGAGCAATTCAACTACATTCGAAGGCGTGAGAATGTCTGGTTCATTATCAGTTTTTTATGTTACACGGTTGTTTGCCGAATCTCACCTAATGGACCTTTCAACACTATATCTGCACAATACCAACAGTTTTTGTGAAACAGGAGCTGGATATGCCTGCATTCTCTTCATGTAAGTGCAAGAAAAACAACGATAAAACTGTAATTGAAATGGGTACTGCCAAAGCGAGGCTTCGACTATAAGCAAACGGTTTAATTGAATCACTTGTAATTACCATATAAAAACACCATTTGCATTAGAAGTGCCTGTGTGATTAACCCCACCAGCGAGTTGTTACTCCTTCTAAATTTACCTCCATGCTAAAACTGATGAAGCTTTAACAGCACAAGATTATTCCTGCAACCTAATTACACGAGAAGTAAGTGCTGTGCGTTATTCAGTACTAAGGTGTGGGTGGGTAGTACCTTAGATCAAGCTCGATAAGGGCTGTGAGTTATTCAGTAGCAAGGTGCGGGTGGGTAGTACCTTAGATCAAGCTCGATAAGGGCTGTGAGTTATTCAGCGGCAATGTGCGGGTGGGTAGTACCTTACAGCACAATATATCTTTAGTTGTAAAATTACAACCATCAAAGATTTAACAATTCGTTTATGATCTTAGTACAAATGTACAACTCATATTCAGTTACGATATTCAGATTGTAATATTTCCCTTCCATTTTCGAAGCCAACAGTTTCACAAACTTAAATAACCTATCCAACAGGTGGATTGTCAAAGTTACAAGGAACAGCTGCTTGGCAAAGGGGGTCAAATCTCACGACCATGATAAAATTGCAGACAAAAATAATTCATTTATGATACATAGAGTATTGTAAATTGGTAAATAAACTTTACTGACTGATGTCTAGCATCAACTATTTCACTTATAGTAAGCAATCAATGAAGAAATGTTCTCAGAAATCATGTTCAAGTGGATAGCTACAGGGCACCATGAAGAATGCATTTATTACAGTACACTGCCTTTAAGTGAGTGGCAGACTGCCACTCCCCTACACTATAAAACAAAACGTTTAGGTTTCAAACACAATAATACACGCGAAACTGTAACACTTTTTAAACACAATAATGCGTTTATAGCCATACCTAAACACAATGTTTAAATAAGGTAAACACTTTGTTTAAAACCAAAAACAATATGTTTAGCTCCATTTAACACAATGTTTATAGTTTGTAAACATTATTTTGTGTTTAACATCTAAACACAATAATGCATTTATGGGTCAGTAACACTTTTTAAACGGAATATTGTGTTTATTGGCCTCTGAAAAAAACACTTAGTTTAGTTCACATGACAATACCACAACTTACACCAAAACTTGTAGATAAGACAAGACTTCCAAGATGTTATATAATAATTACAGATGTATTATCTATAAACCCACCCTTATGTTGTGCAGATTGGAAATCAAGAATGTCATCTAAACAAAAGCTATATATATTTAGGGCGAAAAGGATACTTGTTTCATGTCCCTCTATACATATCAACAAGATAGCAACAAAGTATTAAAATAAAGGGTACAATTAGATAAATTGTGCCCATGCAAAAAAATTAAATAAATAACCATTAACACAAGTAAGAATGACTACATTTTATTGGAAATAAAATGCATTGACAATGTCAATATAGTACTTATAATTGTGACACTTGGGTAACTATACACCATTTTTCGTTGAACTTACAGAAATATATAAACAAAGTGTGAAGAAATAAGTGACGCAATACATTTGTATTTATCTAAGAACATAAACATTTCAATTAGTATTTTTACGCAATTTCTTGTTTAATTAACTTAAATGACAAGTTTTTGTTTTCAAAACATATTTTGGTCCATTATATTTTCTCGGATAGGTTCACAGAAGTGCATGATTATTCCTATCATATAGTATAAAGATTTAATCAATCAATTATTACTGTGATGTCAATATAAATACATCTACATTAAAATTTCCTTATAACTGCTTTAATTCATGTAAAAAAAGCTAGTTCTAAAACTTGAATGGAGTATCAAAATTCCAAATAACACTTTCTGGAAAACGAAAATTGCTCATAGAAATGGAAATGGTTACCAGAGATATAACTTCTTTATAGAGAAGACTGATTAACTTGGTCCAAATTTTAGCACAAAATGTCTTAGATTCGCACATGGTGTACTTCTGTCAAGAACAATCCTGTCCACTCGCCACTCATCGTATGAATTTCTGTCAAGAGTATTTCTCCCTCCTATGCATGACGAATACTTGCATGTAGAGCAACTGGTCCTGTTACAACAAAGACATTATTATTAATTTACCTGGTCAAATTACGGTTAGATATTTCTGTGTAAGCAAAACATATCCCACTAGATTTAATATTTGAAAGAAATGATTCAGCCAATTTCAGCAGATAGCAACGATACCTAAACACATATTATAATAAAGCCTGATTGCATTATATTTCTGTATTATTTATTTTAAATCAAGCATATAAAAATAATTGCTGACGATACATCATTGTCCACTGAAATTAGTGAGCTCCACAATACGGAGCAGCGACTATCACGTGACCTTGAGAAACTATCACTTTGGGCAAAACAATGGCTTGTAACTTTTAATGCTGAAAAATCTATTTACCTCATGATATCTAAGAAGCCAAACTCCTTACCCCAGCTGAATATTCGATTAGATGGTGTTAATCTTAAATTAGCAAATAAGCATAAACATCTAGGACTTGTATTTAATAATTGTTTCACCTGGTCAGATCATATTCATGACACAATTGAAAAAGCTTCTAAAACCCTTTGTTTACTTAAAAGATCTAAATGTATGCTACCTAGAGTATCACTAGTTAATCTCTATAAATCACTTGTTCGACCAGTACTTGACTATGGCGACATTATTTTTGATAACTGTACACAAAAGGAATGTGAATCTATTGAAAAGATACAGAGGCAAGCCGGGTTATTATGCACTGGTGGCTTTAAGCATACAAGTCACAATGCACTGCTTCAGGAGTTAGGGTGGTCAACTTTGAAAGATAGGAGATATCTGAGAAGATTGCATCTCATGTATAAAATTCAAAGTCAAGATGTACCAGAATATTTATTCTCTATATGTCCTTCTTCTGTATTAGTTGCATCTGGGCGTCGACTTCGAAATCAAGATAATATTTCTGTTATTCCAACACGCACTGAATTTTTTCGGAGATCTTTCTTCCCGCAAACAATTAGAGATTGGAATATTTTAAGCGCTGAAATAAAATCATCTTCATTCATTATATTTAAACAAAATCTAGCGAACCTATTCCATTTGACATGTAGCGATTTATATTCGTACTCTTATGGAAATTCTGTTGTTAATCACTGTCGAATGCGAATGGGCCTCAGTCACAATAATTGTTCTGTGGTCGTGAAATATCGACCTTATCAGGGCTATATTATGGCTTTAGCACTTTTTGTACAATATTGTACTTAAAATAGAATCGTGACCACCTACAGACCGGTATGTATGGTAAGGATTCAGACCCATGATGCAATTATATATGTAACAGAAACCAAATTATAGGACCATTTTAAGTGTCACAGTAAATACTTTTGGTCGTAAAAGATCGATCTGTGTCGGTATTTATTTGGGTTTCAATAAATTGTTCACATTTGTGAACTTACCTTCGGGTAGTAACCACGTAGAGACAGATATGTATGCTAAGCTTATAAGAGATAGAGATACATATATGCAGGGCCTATGTTGTAATGGAATTGAAATAAAATCCAGTCATTTATATCTACAGTGTAGCACTATAAAGGTCACTAATACAAGAGAAGCGAGTGGTCGCTACTGATCACGTTTGTCACAAATGCATCGGTTTACATAGATTTAGATTTAGATTTAGAACTTGGATTAGATTGCTATGTAAAGCTGTTTGTGTTCTAGGCTCAATCAGTAAGCTTAGTTGATCAGAAACGAATACAACATCAAATAGAATCACATGAAACTCGCTTTACACTTGCAACAAAAGTGTACTTAAAGTAGAATCGTATTATAAAGTTTCAGTAGGTGTTTTGCTGTATCCCTTGTTACAGTACAGACCGAACAGGAATAAAACAAGCAGCACTTATATATATTACAGAATTTATTGTAAAATAACAACAATAATAGCAGTGTTATGCAGTATAGCAAAGAATCCAAGAAATACTTTAAGAATTACGATTGAAGGTAAAGACACAATGATTATATAAGGCGTATATAAAGAAAGTTGCATATACCATACACTTTCCAGCAAAAATTAAAGAAAGGTAAAGATTGTCAGAGGGAAACAGAAGAGGAAATTGTGAGGGCTATATGTAGCTTTTACCCTTCACCACGTGACCTGTCTTATAACATCTACTAGTAAATAAACACCTGTACTTACCCTTTTTAATCTCATCACAGGTTACCTCCCAAGAGTCCCGTGATTAATGGAAAGGTTCATCAGAAGCAATTCAGACCAATGAGAGCAGATGAATAATGGGACCACGTGACAATGATATATTTACCAAGGGAAGAGGATTCTGTTTGCAACAGGGAACAGAGATGGTTAACTTATGGTGATCTATTCCCCTCTAATAAATGAGGCCACGTGTTCTGATGACTGGGTGAATGCCAGTGATGCCGACTTGCTAAAAAATGCAAAGGACAGTATAAAACCGAGCGGACAGTTATTTGGGAACAAAAAAGAGATCTGCCTTACAGAACGAAGGTGACATTATGTCATCTTCGCATTAGCTCTAGACATTCATTGGCAGGCAGGTGTGTGTAGGTAAAGACCATAAAAAAACACAATCTGAAAGATAAAGGAACGGTCACAACAATTAAGAGAGTTAACAATATATACATT
>JAVFBW010145486.1:1516-12604 GCA_034783835.1 Mopalia ciliata | reverse complement strand
CCCCCCCCCCCCCCCCCCCCCCCCCCCCCCCCCCCCCCCCCCCCCCCCCCCCCCCCCCCCCCCCCCCCCCCACGAGGCTTTCTCTTGGTTTCCCCCGTATTTAAGAAAGGATCAGTGTGAAAATGACGATCCATCTGCATACAAGTACAATACCCTTGAAAACGACCTTAAACCCCAGTCAACCAACCTAACAAACGCTCCGAAGAGATATCTTTAAAACGATAAGCTTATTATAGATTAGCCCTCTTCAAACGTTTAACCACTGTAGTCCAATTGGGAACCAAGAAAAGGGCCTAAAAAGAAATAACTCCTTCTGTATGCCAATATGACCAAAAGCTCTTGGTGTGCTTAGTCTCTTTATATAGTAGTATCAAAATTAAGTACCTTGGATGTGTACCTCTCTCTTTCTCAAAGATCCATTATGCAAGAGAAACACAAAATCTTAAAGACATACTTACTGATTAATGTTAAACATCCCATTGGATCAGACAGCTTGTAACTAATATTCTTACTGCTGGGTTTATTCATTGGTTAACTTATATCTCTCTGAAATACACTGTTGCAGGTCCATTTATTCTTTACCGGTATTGAATATCTTGTTTACCACATACTTTTCATATACTTATTATTCTATGTAAATTGTCATTACGTTCTCTCAAAACGAATGTAGGTTACCCATAACAACCGGAGATTAAGATCTATTTAGGGTTTTATTCGGAACTTAATCGTGTGATGACTTGTTTTAGAAATAGTTTACCTTGCCTTTGAGAGCACTGTATAAAAGTTGAATAAAGGAAGAGGGCAAAATTTGCTAGCTTCCACCGGGATTCGAACCCAGGCTTGTATATAGATGCGAAAGACACCCCATACAGCCTCTATGTCGGTACCGTGAACTGATCCGTGAACATTGTACAGTTCTTGCTCTACCTGATTAAGCTGATAGTCAACACAGAAGGGATAAGCAAGTCCCCTGGGTATTCGATTGACTTTGTGGAGGAATCCTAATGAGATTAAAGAGTTTATATATATTTTGAATAAACGAAGAGAGAAAATATTATATATATACTTAATTTCAGATTTACTGGACAGGTCCTATGGCTGGTGGAATATTAGCTGGTGTTTTATATGAATATATATTCGACCCATCACGTGGTAAAAAGCGCCCTCCAGCGACACCTTCTAAACGAGCTAGCACAGTTGAAGGTACAAACGTTTTGTTCGTTGATTATTTAATTTATTCATTGTTTCAATGAATGACTGGCAAAGTAGGAAACAAGTGCAATATTGAGGACAGCATAGTTATAAACCAACCACAAATGCAGCTGTTAAATTGAGGTCCGTTGACTAAGTGCCTTTGTTTGAAAATGTACTTATTTTATTTTGGGCACAGTGTATTTATTTTTTTATGACCATCACACTAAAGGGTATGTTTAATACATTTTTGGGATTCACGGATTCGATTCCTCCGGACCATATTTGAAATTGTATGTCAACAACCAGCGGAAGGTCAAAGCTTTTGGGGTTTATTTACTATCCAGTTTTCCTCAATGCTGGACAATGATCTGTAATTGGGATGTAATCTTGTTGATCTAACAGCCGAGAAATAAATAAACAAATAAGTAATAAAATAAATAAACACCTTTTTTCGTTGGTTTATTTGCAGATACAGAATTAATATCTGTGACGTATCCATCCAGTATCCATACCAACCGGTGTGCGCGTGACAGTTATATTTCCACTAATGGCGTACCTGTTGACATTTATAATGGCGGACCTAACACGCCACAAAGACGTTACGCGAAAGCCATTTATGCACCTCATATCCTTCAGACTGTGCCTCATTCTGGTTTGGAAAACCATGCCTATTCCTCGGAGAGTCAGCGACGGTCTTTGAGTTTGATCCAGGCAACAGCGCCCCCACCGCCGCCACCAGCGCCCCCTGAGAGAGGAGAATCCATTATGATGGAAGATGTTCGTGGTGGCCATTATGAAGACAGGCAAGGCTGAACACGGGTGAATCTACAGAGTATATTAACATGTGATTACAGCGAACTCGGTGATATATCGTAGCCTAGAGGCTGAGTACAGGACAGCATGCTTTATAAAATAGCTGTCTACTGTTGTGGGGATAGTACAGGACAGCATGCTTTATAAAATAGCTGTCTACTGTTGTGGGGATTATGCCTCACTTACTTACTTACTCAGTCTAACTCTGAATTATGCGGGGCCTTTATGGAGCCATTGTGAAGAAAGAGTACGGCAAATTACATTACAGACAACACCATCTGTTGATTAGCGACTCTGGAAGAATGTATTGTGTTGCATGCATTTCATCCTATTATGGGGTTTTGTTACAATAGTTGACTCCAACTATGCGTATGTAATACTACGCTTTCGTTGAATGTATTGGCTCATCCTAGGAAGCCGTTTGATACTCTGTGGATCAGTAAACACGAACTCCCTGGAGAATCTGCGTTTTTTTTAAGGGAAGACAGATTTGTGGAGGAACATATCTGCCAGATGGACATCTGTGGACGAAAATTACATAACAGATTAAGATCTGTGGACGAAAAATACACAACAGATTAAGATCTGTGGACAATACATAACAGATTAAGACCTGTGGAAGACAATACATAACAGATTAAGATCTGTTGAGGACAATACATAACAGATTAAGTTCTGTGGAGGACAATACATAACAGGTTAAGATCTGTGGATGACAATACATAACAGGTTAAAATATGTGGAGGACAATACATAACAGGTTAAGATATGTGGAGGACAATACATAACAGATTAAGATATATGAAGGACAGTACATAACTGGTTAAGATATGTGGAGGACAATACATAACAGGTTAAGATATGTGGAGGACAATACATAACTGGTTAAGATCTGTGGAGGACAATACATAACAGGTTAAGATCTGTGGACGAAAATACATAACAGATTAAGATCTGTGGAGGAAAAACATGACAGCTTTTGAGTAAAAGAAAACACATCTATTAGACGATACACACAAAGTTATCTCGTTAACAATTCGATTTAATTCAAAATAACAAGCAATCTGGTTCATGCGAATTACTGTTAACTACATCAAGGAAAGATTTCTTATTGATAACAACTTTTCATTCTTGAAAACGATCTCTGCATTGAGATAAAAACGTAATATTACATAAACTAAGGTGTTATTCATGTCGACTTTTTCCATCTCATAAGAACTTCCGACGTCCAAATGCTACTTGCAGAATCGGATACATGAATTACCAATGAACAGAATTGATTAGTTTAAATGTCTTATTATCTTATGTCCAAAGCGTTCGTAAAATATACTTGCCTTTCTATAGCCTGCGATAGTATTATAATGTGTCCTATTACAGCTTTAGTTTTAGTGTTCATATCAGTCGGGCTTATGGAAAAGAAGACTGACCAGTTACCTGGTAAATGCTTTTAGAAATAAATAGTTGTATAAAAGGTTCAAGTTGAAAAATGTTGATGGGACATGCAAGCAAAATATAAAGTAAAGCTTATTAACACCCAACGTATCCAACATCTGCCACCATACATTTTATTCAATAGCAGTTGTAAGGCATTTTTTGCAAGGGAGATAACTCTGATTAAGACTTAAGTAAATGGGGAATTCCGAAGGCTGTTTGAAGACGAAAGTCAGTCATCTCTATTATTCTGTTTCTTTAATATCTTGTATTTTTTAAGTCAAATTTTTGGTTCCGATTGCCATTTTTACGTTAACGCCTCCAAGTTCAATACATCGTATTGCTGGGAAGCTAAGGCCTCAGGACACAGTTATATACAATTTTTAATCGTTTGGTTTTGTTGTTATTGATTTTATTAAATATATATTTTATAAAATTAAAGAAAGAAATATTTGCATGTCTATTTCGGGACTCATACTCCCGGTTTTCAGTTGACAGTGTCGACATCTTCTCGACTGTGTTCTTGTGCTTTTCGTTTATATCTGCAAATGGATACAATTGAATGGGTTATTCAAGCTACACTTAGCATATCCCATAGCTTATGAAATACATAGATTGGTACTAAGTGGCATGCTGAAGGATATTACACTTATACTAAGACGATGTATCCCAGATGAAAAAGCAACAGCAACTCAACTAAAAATATGGAATCTACTTAAAGTTGAATATTTATTCAAACGATTTCAAATAAAGGAAACATATCTGATATACAAAAAATTGAGCAAACCCTGTTGTAATTTTGCTAAACTACCAGTAAGTTTCATCAACGGCCGTTTTTATCTGTTTGCTTTCAAATTATGTGCTAACATTGAAAAAATAAAGCAACACATATGAAAACAGTTTTTGTTTTTGTGGGATATTTCAAGCTTTTGTTCCAAGTTTAATTTATTTATTTACTCAGGCTGACCCATTATGGTGACAGGAGTGGCCAGAACGTAAATACAAATATATAACATAACAGGAGTTTACAAAAATAAACCACGTCAAGTTATTTGTTACATTCAATAAAGTATTTGACAACATTTCGTGAAAAACATTTTCGTTTTACGGTATCAAATATTGCACGAGTTTTAGACGCACTTGAGTTAGTGCAGGTATAAATGCAGAAGAAGACGTTATTCAAGTTGGCACGGTCAGCTCTGTCGAAAATAAACTCTTCGATCTTTTTAGGGAAATACTATTGGTAGGCCTACATAGCTTCTGGCGATTAGCTTCAAAACGGTGCTAGTATCTGCACTGAAACGTTGCGTATGAATAAACCCAGAAGTTGAAAATCCATAAAGTCTTACTTCTTTTGTACTCACAATTTACCTTACAAAAACGTTATTATATCGTTATATATGCATTTTTACATAAAAGGGCACATATATATACAAGTTTAACGCGTTAGTGATATATCATTATATATATATATCTTTACATAAAATTACACATTGTGAAAAGTAAAGAGAGTTCGCGTATTTCTTCACGCACTGGGCGATAAACTGGGACGACTTATATCACTTTCCATACCAGTTGATGTAAATTGATTGTTCCATTCTGAAAATTAGCCACCAATTGGAAAATATTCCCTATATACTGTATAGTTTATAAGATACATTTTCGCATCTAAATTTTTCCTTGGGTGTCTCGGTATCGTGATGCATGTCTTCTTTTTCACTCTAGTCAATCTTCACTCTGTTACCACTTGGGGTGTTGAAGCAATACTCTCAACATTTTCAAAATTATCTGGTATGTCGCCGGTAAAGGACACTAAAATACAACCATAAAATGTTAATTGTCTTGAAAATCTTGGAAAGTTAAGTTTCTCTGAATAAAAAAATGGAATTTAACTTCACACAAGACTTGTAAATACTTGAAAGTTAATTTTTTTTTCAGTACGTTAAAAAAACATTTTGAACAGATAGCACAAATCCTGTTTATCACCCATGAAGGCCTGGCTGGGATAGCATGAGGTGAACTAAAAAAAACATTATCACCACCCAATGGACTGTCCATTGTAAAAAAAAAGATCTGGGACATTTGTCCTTGTCATTGTTTGTGGAGAACTTGAGTTCGCTTGGAATTGTCAAGGGAACGGGAGTAGTACATCTACTCTTTGACGTTACATTTGAGGAACTGGTCAGAGGAATAATTCAAGGATTTGATGCATACCATTAATATTTATGAAATAAAATTATCTACACTATTTTGGGTGGTTTTTATTTGATTTCACTAAGCTTATATTTACTATTGTACATTTTGGCCTTGGGCAATGTACATTTTGGCTTTATGCCAAAGATTGTACTTTTTCACTTTTAAACGTTCTGATTGGCTACCCAAATGAATAGCGCCACATTCACATAAAAACTAATGAAATGTTACCTTAACACTTTTCTTTTTAAATTTGACCGTTATTTAACTAACCTGTGTTGGAGCAATTTACAACACTAACTTGTCAACACCTGGCGAGAGTTTGAGTGATGTCCTGGTGCTCCTAGAGTAAAAGGAAAATCCTATGCCAACCTTTTTGCGGTAACTTTGTGTATGGCTTCTTTTTATTATCATGTCATTGTTTCTTACCAGTTATGATGAGAGCGGTTTAGCTCGCCCATATGGCTGCCGCTAGATATTATGTGTCAAAACAACGAATAATTTCGTAAACTTTTCCCAAAAACTCATTATAATCTTACTTTTTATTAAAATTAATTTGAAATTTAATTTAACTTGCGTGAGTCTTGAGTAATTACAACAATAGGATGTGTTTACAATAATAGCAAATAACATAAATGTGCATACTTTGTTAAACATCGATTTAAAGCAGAATACCACCATGGTTGTAAGTTATGTAAGCCATAATAAAATAAATGTAAGAAATAGGAATATAGTTGAAACATTATGTAGTTTCCGTCACAATATGTAACAGTGCATATATGGAAACAGCGTTTGGAAATAACAGATACCTTACTTATGTCGAAATAATATGTCTACCTACAGTGTAGTTCTTGGTGGAAAAAAGTCTTAAATCAAAGTAGAAACCGGACCACGACATTGTCTATGTGCCATTTCAACTCGAGGAGTATAAGGTGCGTATTGTGTGGTATACTGAAGAGGGGTTGGGGGGGGGGGGGGGTTCTCCTTCCACAATCTTGGTAAAGCCTACGGGTTATTCAACGAAAGTTAATTCATACCAGCAATAATCCATGTATATTGTAGATTTTTGATTCTCTATCCAGCCAATCAGTGTGATGGAATAACTTAATAAACATCTCGTGGCCTAAAAATTGTAACATGGAATAAGAGAAAATTAAGTTAAATTGTGTATGTATTGGCGGTTGTTAAAATTACAATTAAATACCTTTCACGGTCATCAATTGGCAAGCTTTGTGCCACCACACCTATATGTGATGTCATATATAACAAATTATATAATTGAAGTAAACTTGCGAAGAAAAAAAACATCCATAATTAGGATAAATTTTATAAACATATTTTATGCATACACAAGGCCCCGTTCGAATTTAGACAAATATCTGTGCCTCGTTGTCATATTGCTAATACGTCATCAATAAAATGAAGACCGCAAATCATAATTAAGACAGAAAACCGAAATCTCAAATTTAATATTTTGGATTGAGGAATTTTACTTTAACAACAATATTCCATTGAATAATCCGTGTAGATTAGGATTATACAGGATGCCATGGGCCGTTTCTCTTTGAACATAACCAGGTTAGATAATCCCTTTGATGTCAAGTCGACAAGTGAATCTCATAACCGAGTCAAACAATCATTATGAAAATAGACTTGAAGACCGTCACACATACCGAGGGATCAGTTTCATCTCCACTTACTGCATCGACAACTTTCACTCAGAAATCCATTAGCCAATCATTGGTTACAATATTGTTCCTCTAGCTCATTGTCTAGTTTGGCTTCAATCTGTGGGACATTTTCTACGGTGTATAAAATAAGTGAGCACTGTTCACACATCATTTCGGTTACACAAGTTTATTGACAAATCTGCATTTTTTCAAAAAATTACAAAATGGCGACAAAACGATCTTTTCACGAGACTACAGAATTATCTGACCAGCATCAACATGAAACAAATGACCGAGTCGATATTTCCTCACAAGAGCGCGAGCTACGAAAGGCCGTCCTTGACCTCTTAAACGTTTACGACGATCTTCATCTGGAAGACGACCCGATGAGAAAACCCATTTATACCTACACCGAGATGATTGTAATGGCTGTACTGCGGTCGCCCAATTACTGCCTTCCGATCGGAGAAATATATCATTACATCCAGAACCGGTTTAGTTATTTCAGAGAAGGAACTTCGAAATACTGGCGGAACGCAATTCGACACAGTCTGTCTAAAACAAAATGTTTCGGAAAGATTGGGGTCGAAAGAATGCCGACAAAAGCAGAAGTCTTTAAACGGTACGTTGGTTTTATTACTTTCGATTGATTAATTGGAATATTCAACTGACAGTAATGACATTTATAAATGAATATTTAAAATATCGCCATTACACTCCTCACATAAAAATTTCGAGTTACACGAATTATAAATTCAATAGCATCCATTAGACCAGCTATTTATCATGAATAAGCATTACAATTTACGTTATAATTTTTTTTGTCTACAGATCAATTTTCTTATGGAGTGTTTTGCCAGCTGGATTAACGTCGTTCGCACGTGGGGATTATCGTCCAAGTGAGCAGAAAATTGGAGTTAACAAACTTAAAATATCATTCAGGAAGAAGGAAGTTAGCTCCCTTTGGTTGAGATGTCAAGGGACGTTAGCCAATAGATTAAAGAAAATGAGTACTCAGATTAACACCGTTCCAAAACCAGCAAATATATTTGAGAAACAGACTCTTCAGCCTCAGTGCCATTCCGATGGGAACTATAAAGATACAATGTCAGTCGACCTACACTCGAATATCAGCAGCCCGGGCATGGCACCACCAAAACGACGATGTCTCAGTGTGTGGAAAGAACAAGAAAACAGCTTACCATATAATTCGCCGTGTTTGTTATCTCCAACAGAGAGCTTCACCGGTGTCTCAGGTCAAAACGATAGTGGCTATGTCTCCCCACCACCGTTTCAGAATCCCTCAAACGATGTATCTAAGATAAACACAAGTTATAATTTCTACACAGACGGCGGAATATGCCTGCCAGAGCTGAGCCCATATACTTTGAAATATTTACCAGTAATTCCAGATTTACCACCCCTTCGTCTTACATACGATGACGTCAGATCCTTCAATTCGAGTTATCTCCCCTATTTTAATGGCTATCCGAACGTCTTCACTGGTGATTGCAAGTTTACAGGTTCTTTCATCTAAGTAACAATTGTTTGTATAGTTGTGCTATTTATATATATAGTTGTATTTCATTTTACTTGTGATAACATGTACCAGTGCTAAAAGAATAAAACATATTTCATAGAGACAAAGATTTATTTTTAAGGGCATATTTCAGGCAGGGGGGTGCGGGGGGGGGGGGGTGCTTCCTGACACTCCAAAACGTTACAAATCGTCGTTTGGTTAAGGTTTTAACCGATAACCAGGCGTTTGTACGGTTAGTTCACTCATAGGTCCCGCTGCCGGATGAAGGCATCCACCATTTTTGTGATGGTGAACTCTAACATATCCCTTTACCCAGATCATACATAATGTAATCTAAGGGAACCTTGTACGGTTCTTCCTGGGTCTCCAGGAACCCTTCGTGGTTCTGTATGGAACCCTCACATCAACTGTTCCAAGCAGTATCCCTTTCATATTATATGAAAGAACCGGTTTTGTCGTAATGGTTCCATATAGATGGATCTATCTTTGAAATTAAAAGTTTTGTCGTTATGGTTGTGAACACGATGGATTGCTACATTGTAGACCTTGGGAAATAACAAAATGGCTGTCAGGTTTCTTTAGATACCAATCATTTAGCGAAGTCCCCTGGTGACGTTAGTCGAGAATCACAGCTCACCGTTAATAAAAGTCAGATGTTCCACATTAGACTTCTCCACATGTACGCGTTTTAAGGAAACAATTGGCAAATGGTTCAGTGAATATTGATTGGACTTTGTTATGCGTTTGCTAGGTATAAACTATTTGGGAATTCATTTAAGACGGCGGATGGGATTACATTTAACCAAATTCCGTTAAGCAAAATGGCTATTATTACATAATTTTAAACCATTCACGATTGTATTTGTTGTTAACACAATAAGTAGATAATAAATTTACGGATTAAACTTTTAAAATAGCTTCATGCCATTAAGATAGGATTAAATTTAAAAGCTCCGTAAAGCAAAATGCCTACCATTGCATTATTTTACAATAGTCATTATTGTATATCTGACACTATAACTTTAACATATGCACGGATCAACTGAAAGCTTGAAATATGGTCTCCTCTTTTTACGACAGCATATGGGATTACATTTAACTAAATTCCGTTCAGCAAAATGGCTATTACTACCAATCTTTGACATATTCTTGCTGTTATGTGTTGTAAACACAATAAGTAGAGAATAAATTCACGGATTAAACTTTGAAAATAGCTTCCTGCATTTAAGACAATGGATCGGACTGAATTTCCAAGCTCCATAAAACAAGATCGTCACAATTGCATTATTTTACAACATTCATTAGTGTTTACCTGATGAACACTTAAAATTTACCATATTCACGGATTTACTGGAAGCTTGAAATATGGTCTCCTCTTTTTAAGACAGTATATGGGATTGAATTTCATCAAAGTCTTAAAACTAAATGGCCGCCAACGCATCATTTAACAATATTCACGCCTGTGCGTTCTGAAAATGATAGTTTTGAGATAAAATTCACAGATTATCTATACAAATATAACTTTAGAGAGTTTGTGATATCACATATTTGTTGATGAAATTGTACTTTTAGGGCCGCTTCCCGTGATAGATTTCGCCGCCAGTCAATCACATACTTTATGTCGCTGGTAATGGACACTAACATCCAACCATAAAATGTTAATTGTCTTGGAAATCGTAGAAAGTTAAGCTTCTCTGAATAAATCAACGGGAATTTTTATTCACACAAGACTTGTTGATACTTGAAAGTTATTTTTTTATCAATACGATCATGATAATAAAAAGAAGCCATACACAAAGTTACCGCATAAAGGTTGGCATAGGGTTTTCCTTTTACTCTACGAGCACCAGGACGTCACTCAAACTCTCGCCAGGTGTTGACAAGTTTGTGTTGTAAATTGCTCCAACACAGGTTAGTTAAATAACGGTTAAATTTAAAAGCAAAAGTGTTAAAGTAAAATTTCATTAGTTTTTGTGTGAAGGTGGCATATTGTAAGTTATGTGAGCCATAATAAAATAAATGTAAGAAATAGGAATATAGTTGAAACATTATGTAGTTTCCGTCAAAATATGTAACAGTGTCTATATGGAAACAGCATTTGGAAAATACAGATACCTTACTTATGTCGAAATAATATGTCTACCTACAGTGTAGTTCTTTGTGGGAAAAGGTCTTAAATCAAAGTAGAAACCGGACCACGACATTGTCTATGTGCCATTTCAACTCGAGGAGTATAAGGTGCGTATT
>JAVFBW010145475.1:0-12605 GCA_034783835.1 Mopalia ciliata | reverse complement strand
AATTTGTAGGTTCATGTAGACCCTGTCACATGCTGCTCACATTTACATTCTATACATTGTAACTTTTGTTGATTTTGAGGTTGAATCATACTGACTACTCTGTACATGTAGCTTTCACATAGTTATTGATTTTCCTGAACAGATGTATCTGGTTACATGTAACCTACCTGTCCGTGACCCCAATCATATACAGTAGTGTATATTTGATTTCAACAAAAACATCCTGTTAACCTCTTGTACACTCGCACAGATCGTGTTTCCAGATATTCATTTTCAGTAGGCTGAATTGTATCTTGTGGGCTTCAGTCCTGGAAACATTCATTTTCAGTACAATGTAGGCTGAATTGTATCTTGTGGGCTTCAGTCATTTTCACAACTGCCTGCTACTTTACGAGGCTGTGGAATGCTGATCAGCATCACCTGCACATGCCTGATGACGCTTACATGACAGGGGTGGAAATATATATACATTTGCAGAACACGTCTGGTAGAAATTGAGATTGTCCTGTAAAGTTTCCCATAATTCATCATTGTGTTAAATGGCCTGTAGGACAAAACAGGGACAGAATGTTTTAAACATTTCCACCCCTGCATGATTTATCCCATTCATCCTGCTCGTCCCGTTCTATTGTTAAAATAAAGATTGGAATGAATTCCGTTACATCATGTACATGTCACAATACATTTTAAACCTGGGTTAATTCAAATATGGTCTTTCCCTTGCCGCTGTACGATTTAAGAAATTTTGAATCCAGCCAAATAACTAACGGAACAGGTCGGATTAAAGATATCCAATAAAAACAAGGAAATTTTAATCATGTGCAGTTTACATTCAAAAGAATCAGAACAATTTACTAATTAATATGAATGGAAATGAGTTCAAAATGACTCCATTGTTTTTCTTCACTTTGCCACATTAAAAATTTTAGTGGTACATGTAGTGTAAGTCATACTTGTAATTAAAATCCTTCTTATCATTAAAATAGAAAAGAATTTTGATCCCTGTTGGGTTAGTTCATTTTGATAGGTACATGTATATTTACTCTGTTTGATTTGCAATTTCAGAGGTGAATCTGGAGCAGGTAAAACTGAAAACACTAAGAAAGTCATCCAGTACCTTGCTTATGTTGCTGCCTCACAAAAAACCAATCGTCAATCCGTTTCTAGTTCCCATTCCCAGGTTAGTATTTTACACTTATCCACTTAATATTCATGAGGTGGAGAGGTCACTCAATGGTATATTATGTAGAACTGTAAATGTAGCACGCTTTACAATATACCATTGTTCTTCATATTGATTTGGCTGAGATGGGTTAACCTTCATTTTTGCTGCTGTCTTCTGCTATTCATAAACTTTTTCAACTTAACAGAAAGGGGGACGGTGGGGCTACATGTATATTTAGCCCTTAAATGTAACCCCTGGCAATACGTGAAATCAGTATTTGTAGATGTATGAAATTTGAATTTTTCTTGCAGCAAAGTATTAAGTAAATTTTAATTTGGGAAAGTTTCGGTTGAAAAGTTTATGGACAGTTTTGTAGTACATGTAGTTCATCTAACTCCTACTGACATTTTTCCTTTCACCTGTCCTGGTTACTTCCCTTTAATATTACAGTTTAAGTTATTTTTTTTATGTTTGTAGCTTTAAATGGTCTGAGAAGGAATGTCAAGAAAGCTTTTTTATTCCTTGCTATGCCCTTAGGTACATGTTGCTCAGCTGCTGCAATGAAGTGCTTTTATTACAAATCAGTCATGACTCACTGAATGTTATGACCTTCAAGCTTTAATTTTGGCTTTAAGTGCGGTATCTAGACATACTGTATTGTAATAGCATTATGTAATGGCAACATAATGCTGAATACAGAAGCTTCAAAGTAATTTGAGCTTAAGTTGAACAGAAATCTTTCCTCCCCTTTAAAGTAAAATGACATCAGCAACCAAAAAAAATGCTCCACTAAACTTTAAAAAATTATTCATTCAAAGGCAAACGCACACAATTGAAAATATTGGCATGAATATGTTCAATGTTTCTATTCCTTGAAATGTGCTGAAATACAATATTTAATATGGCTCACAATCATCTTCAGACAATGGTATGTTGTCATAATACCTTTCTTTTTATGCAACATCAAAAAAGGATGTAGTCATGCATAGTCCATAGGGTCCCAGTATTATTAACTACATATGTATGCTCAACTTTAGCTCCAATCACTTTATGGTACAGATTCTAGGATGTTATTAAAGTTTGTTGGCTGGTGAATAAAAGGCTGAGAAAAATCATACCGTTTATTACAAAGAACATGTATATGCAAGTTAAAGCCATACCCATTTGAAACAAAAGATCATGTGATAACATACATTTACATGTTTTGTATACTAAAGATTACCATAGCAAACATACCATTGAAATATACGAAGCACATGTATTATATATTACATACATATATATAAAACACCCAAAGGTCCCGGATTTGAATCTTGGTGGAAGCAAGCCAATTTTTTTCTCTTCACTTTTTGTAAATATAATAAAAGTTAGCCAGGATCTGACATAATTTAGCCTACATGTATGTGTGGTTGTTCTAACACTGATGGTAACCTGGTGCCCCTCTGTTTCTTAAATATTTCACCCCAGTGCCCACCTCAGCTTACAGACTGACCAGGCTCTTACAAGTGGTCCATGATAGACCTGTCAGCCTTAAAGATTAATTTGACTGCATAATGTCACCATAAAATATCTTCATCAAGTTCTGAAATGGGTTTTACTTTAATTTGATGTTTTGTGTCCAAGCAATTGTTTAAAGTTTCATTGTACATGTACAAAGTCTTTAACTCAACTCTTAGGTTAATACATGTATTTAGGGGTTTTTTTTCCCCCACGAAAGACATTTCCACAAAATCAAGATGCAGGTTAACGTTTTACATGTAGCATACTTTAAGTGCTCGCTATATGATTGTATGATAGGGCACTGACTGTAATTATGATATTGTGCATCTATATTATGTTTATAAACAATTGCTTGGACAAGTATCCTATCACATTGGGTGGATGGCAAATTCTGTTTAGACCACCTCCTAAGTTTTGTGCCTAACTGGTTTGTTGGTGGTAACATACCCAGCCCCTGAGTTTTGTACTGGTGAAGTGGTAGCTGGATTTTCCTTACATGTCAAAATCCTTTATAAATCTCTGTAATATCTGGACATTAAACCAGTCACAATAAGTGTACTGTTACACTCTGTATACTATTAGCCTAAAACAGGGATCTGTGTCCTTGAAATACCCAGGAGGCTGTTTCATAGATACAAACATGTACATGTAATTTCAATAATTTTTTTAAATTTTTTAATTTTTTTTACGCATTTAAATTTAAGATTTTATTCAAATATTTGAAATTCGACTTAATGTAGGTTAAACTAATTTTGGTAATATTAATATCTCTAACAACATTTTTAACACATTGTCTACATTTTTGTTTAGGTTTTGATTACCTTTGCTTATGGCAGCCAATTGGCAAATATTTACAGTTTAGTCGGTTTATTTTAGAAAATGTAGCATTTAGAATAATCAATTTATGTCTTTTGGGTTGCTAAAATATACATTTCTAACTTTTTCTTATGAAGATTAAAAATAGATTAACATCGATAATGTAGATGTATTGTAGACTTTTTAACACATGTTTTTGACATATTAAACAATCCAAACCTAAATTTACTTTATTTGACTCTTCCGGAGTTTGGTATTTGGTTATTATTTTGTCAGTTGGTAAAAGGATTGACCTGTTATGGTGTAATTATGTTTATCTTTAGACACCATATAATGATTAACAAAACAAACCAGCATGAATGATAACAACAGCATGGGCTTTTATTACCGCACTTATCAATAATTAATATAATTGTACAAGAGGTATGCTAAACACTGCATGAGTCATTTCCTCATCTCAACCACTGGGGCATTTTATATCAAAGGAATTGAATGAAGCATTGCACGCCTTGCATAATTGAAATAAAATTTTAATTCAATTTCTTCAAATCGTTTTGCTTTTAAAAAATCTTGATTTGATAAGTTTAGAACGAATTGCAACCATAATACATTGTAGATGAATAGTTTTCATGTCGATAAATGTAATACTTTCCCATACATAAATATTGCAAATTTGGGAAATGAAACTATAAATTATTGCAACTTAAAAGAGATTGAATGCTTTGATATTGTTTAGTTGTTGTTTAAAGTACAGTAGAAAGAGTTATCCGCATGGAAATGGTAGAAAATGTCAAATTTTGAATGAAACCAGAATTTATTTTAAAGAGATAACTTCAGTTTCTTTTGTAGAATTTAGTTCATTTGGGTTAAAGGTTAATCGTTGAATTATAGCATGAATATTCTTCCTTGTCTAATTGTTTTCTTTCTTTCTCAACAACCTTGTGGCGGCTTTATAGCACAAGGATATCAATCTCGTAAGTACAATTAAAAATATGATGATCAATTAGAAGCAGGATTTTACTTTCTTTTAAAAGACAAAACTTCTTTTTTTATGGATAATTAAATATTATTACAATTCAACTTATTGTATTGTCATTGTGTACACTTACCCTTCTTTTAAATTGATTATGGGAAAAATAAACAAAATTATCTGTTTTTGTGTTCCACATTTATATAGCAATCCTCAAATTCTTGTGTTGACGCAATAAGAAATGTCTTATCCATGAAAACAAAAGTTTTGTCTAAAAAAAAACCTATCCTGAGTTAAACTACACCTCATTATTATGGTACTTATTCCATGTACTGACTATCATTAGTTGTCTCCCTTGAATATTAATTCTACAGAAAGTTTTCATTTATTTCAGGTCTTCACATTTTCAACCAATCATTTATTAAAATTTATACATCATAGATGGTTCATTTATATATAATGAAGTTAATAACCTCTATGGTTTATTAGAAGGGGCCCATCGGCCCCATGGCAGTGTCTCTGTGGTTAGTGTGTCGGCTACGGATGTTCATTTGATGTGGCTGCCAAACACAAGAGATGCTTTTTTAAACTGTTTTTTACATGGCAGTGTCTTGCACTGTATAATCTTACCTTTGAAAGTTTGAGCATAAAGCTGACAAACAACATCATATATAACATGAAATACCCTTCAGTACAATGTTAAACTCTTATGAAAGAAAGTTTTCTCAGAAATGGAGGGCTGATACGTGGTAAAGTTGTTAGTTGTTTTATTTGTGATTAACATCAGCACTATTTAACAGTCTAATTTTATTAAACAATACTGCAGAAATATTAAATATGGGGACCCACTATTAAAATGCAACATGTATTCTCTCTTACTCATTGGGCTACCTTTTGGCTCATTTGTGTACTGAGGAGACAGTAAAACACCTCCAATTTATGTTTCAGTCAATGTGGCTTTTACTGTTCAAGTCTCCATAGACTATGCTTAATAACCTTGTATAATTATATACCCAACTTCAAATAAACACTTTGAGTTAGGACATATATTCATTATACTAGAAAGAAATAGCAAACGACTAAGTGATATGATGAAACATTTGATAGAAATTGTCCAGCAAAAATATCTTCAACTTTCTTTATGTTTTAATTTTTCTGCAGTTGTCAACATCCCAATCACCCAAAGAGTACTGTGTAAGATACTGAAAATCTTTGAGGTTTCGCATGATTTCAGTTGTGTTTGTTGTGCAGACAATTTTGTTCACATTACAAGTAGTCTGTCACCCGATGTTTCATCCAAACATTTTGCATACATTGTACTTGTACATTCAGATTCAAATATTGAGCACTTCTTTCAAATTTTGATATGTGTATTCTTTGCCACATACACAATATCACTTGATGTGTTTGGATTTAAAGTTGTAAAAATTCTGTTAAAATTTGTTTCAATGCATTAATAAATTACAACAAATATGATTTTATTTGAAGTGTGTGTGGTTGCATTTTGAGTTTCAATTTTCAGTGTTTTCAGACTGCATCTTTATTCCATTGTTAAGCATGTCTAGTATTGTCTGTTTCAAAGTCAAATTAAATTGTGGAATGTACAGAAATAAATTTTAAACAATTTATTACAAGATTCTGCATTAACTTATACACATGTAACAGTATAGGACACAGTTAAACAAAATGACTTAGGTGTACAGTCCTATAAATAAAACTTTTAAATCCTATACTTTAAATTTTTTTACGTGCAGAGATAAGATTTGTATCTTTAGTTGTATTGGGTAATTAATGTAAATGGATCTATAGAAAGAGCAGTAGTGCAGACAGTCTTCTATAAATTTTATAAATGAAGCACATACATATACACACATTCCAATGTAAATGTATTACAATGTCACAATTTAAATACAATTAAAAAACTGTATCATAGTTTGACTTTTAGTATGGCTATTGGCAAGCAAGATTTTGTTTAGCAAACATAAACTGGATTGATTGCAGTTATCTAAAAAAACAATAAAGTCTGTATCTTGACACATACACTGTAAGAATAAACAGTCGTTTGTTTGTTGACAAATGTGGAAATGTTGCTGTGGACTTCATTTTATTTGTTTCTTAATGTTCATCAGATGTTATTATTGAATAATCATCAAAATCTTCTTTTTGTCATTTTATATTAAAATTTCATCTTAGTTTCAGTTTTGCTTTTGCTCAAATCATAGTTCTGAGTTGAGAATGTTTTTTTGTTTAATGTTTGAATTGTTATGATTAATTTATGCCTTGATGCAATGATTAATACCAGTTGTGATGAAAATTAAATTAAGCGTTATTCATACTTATTACGAGTCAAAAATATTTATCTATTTGTTTTGTAAAAAAGTACAATTCGATTATTCTAAAAACTAAAAAAATAACTAAAAACTTGAAAAGACTTTCCAAAGAATATGGAACAAAAACTTCTATCTATTTTTGTGGATGGTAAGAAATAGACATTCGGGGGTTTTATGAGGTTTCCTCTCGGTTTTCCACCATAATAAGGTTGTATGAAGTGGACAATCTGTCGTCATATAAGTGAAATACCCTTGAGTACGACGTTAATCACGAATCAAACAAACAAACACAAGTCTTAGCCTTTCGGCTACAGGTGGTCTTACTCTAAACCACATGGCAAAATACATCACATCTGAAACACCCTTAAACAAGACATTAAGCACTTAGAAAAAAATAATATAAAAATACAACCTGTCAGTTGAGAACCAAGAGAATAATTATACAGTGAATTTGGACAATTTGATCCAAATGTACCTGTTGTTGTTGTTTGACTGATGGTTCTGTATTGTTTTGTAGGGAGAACTCGAGAATCAACTGTTACAGGCCAACCCTATCCTTGAGGCTTTTGGAAATGCCAAGACCATTAAAAATGACAATTCCTCCAGATTTGTAAGTAAATCAGATTTGCCTTAGTATTTTTGGACTTGAATGCAAAATTGATCCAGGTTACTATCTTAATATTCTGGCTTTCTTGTCCAGATGTTTTTGTCACTGACGCCAAAGGTGATTTTGTTCACCGTCTTTGCTTAGACACAATCATATAATTGAATACTTGATGGATTTTCTTCTTATGTCACGAAACAAAAAGGATTGAACAAGTTATTTGATAACGAAATTATTAAAATACAGAGCAATATTCTTGTCTTTCTGTAACCACATATAACACTATATGATTTAATAATCTCTTTTTTAAATTTATTTCAGGGAAAATTTATTCGAATTAATTTCGACACATCTGGGTTTATCTCTGGAGCCAACATAGAAACTTGTATCCTTTTAAATTAAACAAAAAATTAATCGAATGAATTTTATTTTCATCAGTAGTTAAATAATATTAGATTGCATGTGTGTCATAATTAATGACAACATTCCAGAGTTACATGTCGTCAAATATTAGTATTCATCATTATGGCCTGCGGCTGTGACTTAGTTGTAAGCATGTGTTCTTTCTAAGCCTACATGTACTTCAATGTACCATCCACAGGTTCGTGTCTGTCTGTCCACTATGAGGAATGAGTGGCTCCAGCAATCATATTTTTTTAAAAAAGGTTTTCCACCGTATTAAAGCCACAAACAGTATGAAGTAAACAATCTATCATAATATAAGTGAAATACCCTGGATTACAACTACAGTTACATTGTTTGATTTTATGGTTGTGATCGTCAATTATTGTTGGAATTCGCCCCCTCATAGAGCATTTAAGTACGGCGTAAAACACCAATCAGTTAACCAAAAAAATAGTATGGCCCTCTTCGGGGGTTCAGTAGTTAACAGGCTACTGATCTTCTTTCAGGGTGCTGCTCTTCGGTTTCCACGCCCCACTCCAGTTGACCTGAGGAAAGTGGGGGGAGTCCAATACCTCTAACGCTATTCTCCACCATATTTGGAATTCGGTGAAATTCTATTAAATAATGGAAGGGGGTTAGGCTTATCAAAATGTACAGTGTCATTGTGTTTATGACATTTGTCATATATATGAAAGGAAAATATCCTTGTCCATGATGCTAAACACCACTCAGTCAAATCAAGTACACCTTAACGAGCTGTCAGACCTCTTGGAGAAATCTCGAGCTGTGAGACAAGCTGAGACGGAGCGCAGTTTCCACATCTACTACCAGTTCTTAAAGGGAACCGAACCAAACCAGAAAAGTTTGTATATGTGGATTTTTATTTCGTTTACTGAATTGGGTGTTGTGAAAGTGAGGTCCATGAAGATCTCAGACCTATACGTGCAAAACAAAGAATTTTGTCCTGTTGATATCATTAGTTGACAGTAATGTCTTAGGTTGTTTTCTTTAACCATTGGGTAGCTAAGGGCAGTTTGTTTGAAGAGTAGCAATGCTGTATTTACTTAGCACTTGATTTTAATATAACCTCCAACATTATAGAAACGCTTCACATATTGGTTGTGCTAGTGTCAACAAATGTTGGAATACACCGCCATCATATAAGTGAATACCATTCAGCATGGCGCTAAACACCAATCAAGCAATCATTGGACTGACTCACCATCATTTGAGTGAAATAATGACACTGTGTTCCATTGCAATTAAACAAACAATATTTACTGTTGCTTATTGAAACAGGATCTATAGCATATAGATCTCCAACAATTTACACTTTGGGGCGATAAGATGAACTTGATTTAAAGTCCTGTTTAAAAAGAAATAAAACACTGGCTCTCAAAGAAGCCGTTATCACCAGCTATGAAATAAACACAATATTAACAGTTAATTGATAAAAGTTTAAAAGTATGTAGGATTTTACATGTGAGGCACTGCCAGGTGTATTCATGGAATTTTTTTTTTAAATTTCTTTACAATTATAAAATATTGAATATATTTTTAATTCTATTTTAAAAATATTTCAGAGGACTTTTTGCTAGAGGACATGAGAAATTACAGATTTTTGGTCAGTAAAGACACATCTGTAGCAGGACTTGATGACAAAGCTGAGTTCAAACAGACGCTAGAAGCCATGAGTATTATGGGGATCTCTGGGGAAGACCAGCACGGTGGGTACCCCCCAAAAATTGAAATGATCACATTGAAATGAAGTTTTCATGATTTTGAGTTAATAAAGATAACAAGCAACATGTTAAACAGTTGTGAGAAACCCTAGATATTCTGTTGAATGATGAAAAGGACAAATTCTAAGGGGCCATGTGGGTAAACGTTTCCTTCATTCCCAAGAACAATATTTATGGTATTCAAAATTAAAATTCGCTATATATTTATGGTATTCAAAGTTAATTTTCGCTATATATTTGTGGTATGCAAAATTAATATTTGCTATAGGTTTATGGTATTCAAAATTAAAATTCGCTATAAATATTTATGGTATTCAAAATTATTATTCGCTATATTTATTTTTGTTTATGGAATATGTATATTCAAGGAATATGTCTTGAAATCTTTTATTTATTTTGTTGTAGCCATCTTGAAAGTGGTATCTGCTGTCCTATTGTTTGGTAACCTAAAGTTCAAGTCTGAGCGGAGCTCAGATCAGGCCACACTTCCTAATGATGAAGGTATGTAGATAGACTCCTATGTTTGACTATTTTAGGGGAAAGGGCTACTTATCTTTAGAGAAGAAAATATGGGGGAAAATCCATCATCCCCATTTGTGGGAAAATGCACGTTATAAGTCAGTCTACGAATAGGGCTATTCAGGGGAAATGTTAAACAAGCTTTTGGAAATAATATTTTGCCTTGGACACATATCTTGAATTTTACTATTCAGTCACGATACCGTGGGTTTACCACTCAAATATGAATTCTGATATTTCATATATTTCATATTTTCCTATATTCAAAATCTTTAAGTGATTAAGTGCAAAATAGCACCAATCTGAATATATATGACCTGAAATGGTACGCATTACTTTTTTTTTTTACGAAAATGAATGTTTTATTTTTGTGTTTTTAGATGCCCAGAAGGCCTGCAGACTTCTAGGTCTACCAGTAACAGAGACCGTTAAAGCATTCCTTAAACCTAGGATCAAAGTGGGACGAGATTACGTTACTAAAGCTCAGACCATGGAACAGGTGAGTAATAAATAACAGATTTAACAAATTATATTTGAAGGACAGCATAATTGAGGTATATGTGTATTCTCTCAATTATGGGGGAACATTATTTTTCAAAGATACACCACACATTATTGTTGTGTGGCTGCTCATTCTTTGAAGGTACATCGCTGTCTAGTGAAAAGTCTGTGGCTTGGTGGTGTTGAGTGCCCTTCCTAATCTTACTTAAGTTTACCTTTCACAGGATCAAGTCCATCTGTCAACCATCAGGTATATGAGTGAGTCACAAGATGTGGCTCCGGCAATCACGGGGTTGGTTTTCCTAAGGTTTCCTCTAGTTTCTTTTCATCGTAATGAGGCAAGGAACAGTGTGAAGTGGACAATCTGCCATCATATAAGTGAACTACCCTTGAACACGACATTTAACCCGACTCAAACAAACAAATATAAGTTAAATGCTTGCCCAGCGTTCAACACAAGCTGATCCATAGAATAACAATGTAAGGTCAACATATTAAAATCACTTTTTAACAAGCTAGGACAACCAGAATGTACTATTGTTGTTTCTTATTCCAAACAATCCTGTTCTTTACATTGCATTATATTTCCAAAAATGCAGCTGATAAGTCTTCATTTATTATTGAGGTGTGAGGTGGACAATCCGTCATCATATAAGTGAAATACCCTTGAGTACACCAATCAAACAAACAAACCTTCTGGTAGTGGCCCTGGATTATGGATACATGTAAGTGGTAGCATGTGTGCTTACTAATCCTACTGCAATTTATCGTTCACGGGATCTAGTCAGTCTGGCGACCATTCTGGTCTATGAGTGAGGCGGACGATGTGGCTCAGACAATTGTTGTTTTTCTGGTTATACACACCTGCACTGCAATGTTGTCATGTAGCCTAATAGGAGATCAAATACCAATATACCAATAAATATTTCAATATCCTTGTAATACCTTGGGTCCCCAATTATACCTGAATTTGAACTTTATATTGATATAGGTTGAGTTTGCTGTGGAAGCCATCGCCAAGGCTTTGTATGAGAGAATGTTCAGGTGGCTTGTCCTGAGAATTAACAAATCTCTTGATAGAACCAGAAGACAAGGGGCCTCATTTATCGGTATCCTCGACATAGCTGGCTTTGAAATCTTTAAGGTTTGTAAATATTTTGAGTAACAGATGTGGTACAAAAAAATACAATATTGGATTCAGTTAAATGGCATATTGGATTCGATGTTCTCCATAATGTAATGGAAGAAGTGTGTATGTACAAAAAACCTGAGCCAAAAATGACGAAAAATGTTTTGTGATGTCATAACAAATATATCGTTATAAGATTTTATAAATCTTCTGAATTTTGTGATGTACTCATCTAGGTTAAATTGCTCTCTGGCTATTAAGGGTAGTTTGTTTGGATAGTAGCAATGCTGCCTTTTCTTAGCACTGGAGGAAGATTAACTTTCCAACATTATCAAAACACTTCACATGTGGTTGTGCAACTATCAATTAATGTTGGAAAACACCACCGTCATATAAGGAAAAGCCCTTAAGCATGGCGTAAAACGCAAATCAATCAATCCATGTTTAATTGAAAGTCTATTTGTATAATTGTCAATTTAATTGTCCAATAATTCTGGATTAGTACAAAGTAACTATGTACATGTGTTATAACTATACATTATTATTATTATTTTTATTTTTTTTTTTTTTGACAGATGAATTCCTTTGAACAGTTGTGTATTAACTACACAAATGAGAAACTCCAGCAATTGTTTAACCACACTATGTTCATCCTAGAACAAGAAGAGTACCAGAGGGAGGGAATTGATTGGAAGTTCATCGATTTTGGACTAGATCTGCAGCCAACTATTGATCTCCTAGAAAAGGTAAATTATGCATACCTTGCTTTATTGGCTGTGCTTCTGGGGCAGGTTGCTCAAAGCGCTATCAAAATATAATCCACTATTAGATGACGTCATGCTATGTTGTAGGTCTATCTCTAACCCGGTGTTAGCGATTAACCCGGCTAATCGTTTTTCGAACAAAAAAACCCTGTTAAGAGGG
>JAVFBW010145464.1:0-12605 GCA_034783835.1 Mopalia ciliata | reverse complement strand
ACAGAAATACAGGACATCACAAACAAATCTGCTTAACGTTACCCTTTAGCTCTGCGAACACCAGGGTAACAGAAAGCTACCTCTTTTCTCGCCTATTACGATCGACCGAGGAAGCCGAGGGAATATTCTGCAGTGCCATGGCGCACCCGCTCCCTCACGGGGCGGTCTAATAAGAAGAAATAAACTTTTTACTGTATTCTCACATACACAAACTGGAGTTATAATGAGATGTCATTCACTTTGTATAAAGACAAGCAATCAATACAAAATACTGTGATGAAACAATTAAACTTTGGGTAATTTAAATTGGAAGCACTAACATAACAGGCTTTTTGTTGACATTCAGCTCTGGGGAAGCACCTGATGACAAGACGATTTCATAAACCTGGCACATTGTCTCAAGTCTATCTGAGATCATTTGATTATTTTCTGTGCTAAGCTACTTGGTGAATCTTGACCCTAACACTCCAAACCTTCCTGAACCAGTAGAGCCACACAGTACAGGTGAAATATGGTACTGATAGGAGAAGGAACAGATAAATAGATTGCATTATCAGGTAAAGATGGATAACCATGTTACCAATCTAAAACAACTTCCTCTAGAAAGTACTCCATAACTTTACAACATAAACATCCTGGGAAACTTTACCCTACCTGAACACCATCTGTGTTCTATTGATGGTAGCTTACCTAACATATAAGTACAGTAATTTACCACTGTCCATGTAGTCTAAGGGACTAGATAATATAATAATTAGATTCCATGCTGGTAACCTAAGGCCACAGAGTCCATCAGAGATTATAGAAGCATTAAGTTCCCTTTCCTTTTTTTATTTATGACCTTGGTCTTACATAGATTAAGGTGACTTCCTACTTTTAATCAGATTATTTAAGGATATATTGTGTGCAAAAACAGCCTATTAAATCAGAATAGGAACAAATCAATCATTTTACTTTTCCTATTTTTTTTTGTTTTGTTTGATTTATGTTTGATTAAGTTGGATTTTTGGACAGATTGTCACCTGAACCTAACTTAAATATGGTGGCAATTTGTTTGATGAAATTGTGGTTTTAGGGCAGCTTCTCTGTTATGGATTTCGCAGCCCTATAAATATGCTGCCAAAACCTGGAGGAAACCTTATAAAAACCCTCAATATGATTGCTGGGGCTGAATGGTATGACTCATTTATATATCCAAGGCTGACAGATGTACTCAACCCGTAAAAGGTACATTGAGGTAGTCTCAGTAAGTTGACATGCTAGCGACAGTTGTGCAGACCTATCATTTTAATGTAAATGTATTGTAACTAAACACAGGACCTCATTTTACACAACTGGATTCAAGCAATATATAGGCCAATTGGTGAAAATGGGTTTAGACTTTATGGCAAAATGTTATGACCTCTTTCAACCTGATCTTTTAAATAATATGAACATGTTATATCTGAAAGAGCGTGTGTTTGTTTGTTTGATTGATTGGAGTTTAACGTTGTACTCAAAGGTATTTCACTGATATATTGAAGTGCCAGCCCTATGGGTGAAGGAAACCACCATCGATAACTGGCAACAAACAAAGACAGGATGGGACAAATACAGGACAACAACAGGACGCAATACAGACACCACAAACTGATCAGTTTCCTGTTCCCCTTTAGCTCTGAGAGCACCAGGGCAACATGAAGCTCCCTCCAACCACCCGTGAAAGAGCGTGTGAGATTTTATAGGACTAGTCACCCCACTGAACAGTTTACCTTGATCATCTCAGGCAACATCCAGGACTGATCAAGGACAACAAGGACCACTTGAAACTATGACCAGAGAGATCACTGGCAACAAACAATATCGACACAGACCACTGACGAGAAGGAACACTTGAAACAAACTATACAAGGACAGATCAATGACCAGAGAGATCACTGGCAAAAAATAATCACAATACATATCAAGGGTCAGAGGGATAACAAAGATGCCAAACATATCAGCCTTGTGTCTTTTTGTAGCTCAGACAACCAGGGCAACAGAACATTTATCCCAACTGCTCACAAGGATGATGAAATAGATGATATCAAAGTCAATAGTGAGTCTATAGTTCAAAAGTTTAGAGCCACACAAAAAAAACGCAGAAACCAAAACACCAAGCCTTTGCTTATGTGGTCAGCGGAGTGGAGCAAATATGCAGTTAGCTGAAAAGGAAATACCTGGGCCAAGAATGGTGATTTACACATTAGTCTGCATGAGAGACACTTTTCAGTAAATGATTTTCAGTAAAAACTGTATCCAAAATCCTGATTTCTCTTTGTTGAATAGAAAGAAAGTGTCTGTTAGGTATGGTAAATTTAAATGTGGATTACTCACCCTTTGCTGTTGCTTGAGTTTGAGACATGGTGCAATCTGTTCCTTACAGGAGTTATCATGGATGTTGATCATACAGCCTGTGGAAAAACGGCGGACATTTCCTTTATCACCCAATTCTTTCACAAAGAAATTCATTTTTGTATATAAATAACTAGCACCTTTAATAGCTTATATCTAAGAGTATACAACTTCTTTTAGTTTATGCTGTCACTTTCCACCTTAGATTTCAGCCGTATCAGGTTACTTCCCAGTTGTCTGAGAATGGAGAAATCCAGAATTTGTTATCCATAATGCGTGATAATTAAATATAGAAACACAGCATCAATGGTTCACATTGTTAGGGTATTGAGAGCTCCATTCAAACGCCTGAAAAATGGCCTATGAAATACACACGCCTTCGTAAACTTAAAGTAATTTTATTTAATCTCAAACTTATCAAAACTCCCGTGATAAGCAACTTGAAAGCTTGGTTTCTCTCCCTGTCTGTCATTCAGTGTCATCAATATGGGTACATCCTGGCACCCAATTTTTACATGTTAAGCAAGGCACATAAAGATGTTCTTCTATTTAAAGGTGTTCATTGTTGTTTCAAACCAGAAATATCAGTTTAATTAGGAATAATGTTGTAGATATTCCGGGAATAAACAGGTAAAAATCTCCATGTTCGCCTGAAACCTTGTAAAAAGGTATTACACCAGGTATATGTTCTGCACTTAGCACTGGCCTTAATGGTCACACCTGGGCTGTGGATGGCTTAGTGTCCCCATACAACAGAGCACTGAATATAAAAGCTGACTTTCCATATACAGTTCGATTAATAACAATAGACTGAATGCATGAATATACCTGTATACAACTCACTGATACACTATATAAGGCACTCTATTCAACATATACCATAAATGCACTGAAAATAGCCCTACTTTTCTCACTCAAACTATTGAGAAAAATAAATAATTAAATTTAATTTTAGAAAAGGTGTTAAAAAAAGATCTAACTGCGACAATTCTGGACACCTGTTGAAAATCACTGATAATAAACAGAAGTTATTTTGTGTTCAATAGTGGGTATATTTTTATACAAAAGTATTAAGAGTTTTACGATAAACTGCTTGACATCTATTTATGGCTGACATCAAAGAGGCATTCCTCTGCGGTTTATTATAAGTGGCTATGTTTCCAAACGTGGCAAACATGTTTTTTCAAGGTAATGATCACAATTTGTTCTATCATGCTAGCTGATCTATTTGATAGGTTTTATGATCGATGAACATTATTGGTTTGTTAGACTATGCATATATTAATTTTACCCCAGTTTGATTTTATATGTAATTATTATTATATCCACACACACCTTTACACTTTGATCAATCATCCTATCGGCCAAGAAAATACAACAACAACAAAATAATAATAATAATAAAAAAATGAAAAAAACAAAAGTTTAGGGCTTCTTCATATAAACAGTACATACTTAAGTATGGTTTTCTTACATTTGTGTAAATTTTTGATGGTTTCTTATATAGTTTAGCATAACCTATGTATGAATTGTTAATAATTTATCATTATATGGATTCCTTATATTATAATCATAGCTTTATGTATGATCCTCAACATTGAATGTTATATACAGAGGGCATATGGAATTATTTAGGCCCATTAGGTAACACATAAAATTACATTAACACATTTCTAGGAAAAAACTTTTGAGTTTAATTTTATTTTCATTTTTTTTTTTATGGAAGTGGAGAACTTTGTAATGCTTGAAAATTAAAAAAATTTAAACCAAACCTGCCATAACGCAGACAGTTTATGTACATATTATTTACCTTTATAACACAAGGAAGTACATTTTAAAGAGAAAAATTAACCATTGTACTTAGACATTTACTTTGACAATAAAAGAGTGTGTTTTCAGTTCATTTCCCTACTGCACAGGAGTCAAATTAGTCTTGTTTAATTTAAAAATTTATATTGATAGGTTTACGGGTTGACTCAAGTAAAAACTAATTGTGAGCGAAATCTAGATAATAACAAAAATTAATTTAGCACCCCTATGTCCGTGCTTTATGTTGAGAGAAAATCACGGTATTCACTAGGTTAGAACTCAAGACCCTTTCTTCCGTGAGCTTCTGTAGCTCAGTCGGTGGAGTGTTGGGCCTGTAACCCAAATGTTCTGGGTTCGAATCCCAGGGGAGGCAAGCTAATTTTTCTCTCTTCATTTATTAAAAATATATTGACAGTTGTATAATACTGTATAGCTTTTTTACGATTTAATTTACTTTTGTTTATTCACCATACACATATTAGTAGTAGATAGGTATATTACAAAGTGAAATAATGGCGAGAATAAAGTTCAACATGAACTACTATATGGTAGGACTGTTTGAGGACCTTTGATTTAGCAGGCACATAACTCAATAAAACATTCAGGTCTAATAAAGAACAACTGAAGCTAACCAATTAATTATAAATGAAAGTGTAAATAGCCCTTACTAATATTTGGAGACTCAAGCAGATAAAAACTCATACATATTTAGTGTTTTATGAGAGCTAATTACCATAGAGAGGGAAAAAAACAAGATGCCAAAATATGCCCTGTTGAATGCCTGTATGTTTGCCACTCCTTTATTCTTAAAATCAGAATTCTCAAATTATAACTTGTATAACTATCTTTCCAGATAGAATAAGTATGATTTTTTTTGTGAACATAAATAATAATTAACACATATTTACACACATGCCTTGTTCAAGCAATGTGGTAATGTAATGTGTAATTATAGCATAGATTCATGTACAAGATCAATATCTAACATTTATTATACTTATGAACAGTATCTTAAAATTATCACACTATTTATCATTTTGTAAATTTTATCACCCTTATCAGATAACTCCTTTTACGAAAATTAGTTTTTAATGACGTGTCCTAATTTATATTGTAATTAAAGCATTAAACTGATTATGAACCTTGTAATCGTGAACAGATGCATATGGCAAAATTTGATTAAACAAAATATAGATTAATCAAAATTAAATAAGGGCTGTTTAAATTGACAATAAATTTAAAGAATTGTTGAAAATTTCGTTTTGGGTAAATAATTTAAAGTTAAAAACAAAAGCATCCTTAGAGAAGGTTATTGTTCGACCGGAAAATAGAAACGAAAAGAACTTATTTACAATGCATGTGGACACAAAACATTATCATTTTAAAAAATGTTATTGCGTTAATTATCCACAATATCAGCCGGAAATGTTCAAATATTTAGCTGTTAACATACCCTTATCGGCCAGCATCTCTGGTGAAGAAAAACTATTTATCAAATTATTTGTTTATGGCCAGTACTTCTCATGAAAAACATCAGCCTATAGAAAAATGCTGACCTAGGCTGTTTTAGTGCTGCTCTGTGTTGAAGGCTTAAGACTTTCTGATTAAAAGTTGTTTGGGTTAGATTTCAGATAAGCAATCACAAACACACCCAAGGGTATGGGGATTAAAGTATTAACAGATTATTGACTTAGGATTAGAGCCTTCCATTAGCCCCATGCTATCCAGACATGTAAGCAGCATTCACACGTTCCATGTTGGTCTTTCCTTAATTATGAACATATTGTTTGATTTGTTATTACAGATTGAGTAAATACCTATTAGTTTATTAATAGATTAAAATGCACATTATTATTGTAGACTTAACATAAGCAGATTAAGCTTTATTTTGAAAAGTTCAGGTAAGAAAATGTTGACATAACTATAGATTAAACAATTAGTATAGCATGAAACAGGGTCACTTGTAAGGATCCAAACTGAGATGGTCTTGGAGAAACTTTATATCTGCCAGATAGATTGGTGCTTAACGCTGTGTCCAATGTTATTTCACTAATAAGACATTTCACTACTAAGACAATTGTGTATAATGTATCAAACACTGACACAGCCTAACTGGTAAGAATATAACTCTGTAGAAAAGTTAATGTTCCCCCAGGATTAATAAAAGCTGTACATCTTTGCTTAAAACATACCGACCTAAAACAAGGGGGCAATACCAGTTAACATCAGATATCAATTCAAAGCAGCTACTATGTAACCTCCTTATAAGGGGCAATAACTTATGACCTGCTAATAGACCTTGTGTATTATAGAAGGCCCATCTCACCAAGGGTATGACACAGGACATTTTTGCACTACACAATATATCAGGCTATATTAGGATTATTATATGTTGTCAGAAATATTTGTTGTGTTAAATTTACCATAATTTATGTTTATTCACCTATGAACCATTTTTTGCTTAACGAAACCTTAACCCTAGCAATATTTTCAAGTTGGTTTACCGCTTATAAAGACGTAATTAGTGTATATTGCTTGAATAAAATTAGGAGACAAGGTGTACTGAGCATAAAGACCCCTTTGCTGGATATATCATCTCTGGTTGTAATGTGGCAACACTGTAAACTTTTTTTATACCACTGTCAAAGGCTTGTTTTCAGCTAAGTGACATTTTGTGTACTTGAAATTATTTAGAAAATTTTGAATAACGTGCTAGATCATGGAACAGATTTGTGAAACTGACTGCGGTAAAATGCCCTACATGTACTACAGGTTATTGCACTAATAGTGGGATCTATTTGCGGACGTATTTTATGCTTTGATCAAAATCATGTCACAAACATGATAGTGGTGTATTCTAACAGTAATTGAGTCAAACAGAAGTATAAAAGGTGAGCTGACAGATAAAGACAGCAGTGCTATGCTTCAGACTACCTATCCTTGGCAAGAAAGTGACTTCAGAATGAAATTGTAAATTAAGTCATAATTCTAAGTTTTGGAAATTTTTCTTGTTTTTTTCCTACCTATCCAAGACAATCAGGCTGGGATTAATGAAAGTAATCTTCTTGTGTATCTTTAACTAAAATGAAAATTTTTGATTCCCTAAAATTGAATAAAAGTAAGATTTGACGTCATTTCATGTATTTCAAAGAAAAGCCCTCTTAAAACTAAATTTTTATAAAATATTCAATATACATGTACGTTGTTGAAAAGGGAGACAATAAATTCAGAGGGGGAGAGGCAATAGTCTTCCACACCCCTTCTAAAACTAACCCAAACACTTTGTATCAATCTTTAGCTGCATGGCTTAATAAAAATGAGTATTAACTACTTAGGCATAGAGAATAATTTAAGTTCGGAATATGTATGTATATGCATAACACATCTATGTTTGTGGGCGATACATTATTAACATAAGCCCAGGTACATAAATAAACTTCACCAGGTCATAAACATTGGTGGTCACTGCTCAGGTCAAACAATCTGTTTGGGAGATTAATTCATAAACCCAGATGGAAAGAAATTCAATATATTTCAATTGATATTCGCTGGAATATTAATCAATATATTTTTGTTGTGAAATTGCTAGAAGATGATTTTTATAAAGGTTTATTTGTTCCAGTTTTGTTGATTACTGTAAAGTTTTGGCATACATAAAAATGTTGCAGTGCTGGTGTTTGCTTTGTTAAAAGCAAATATTCAACTAAAATATTGTTTTTACTGAAACCAACAGTAAATATATTGGTTAGGTCCAGGGTTGACAGGACACCTCTAACCTGTGTAGCAATCTTGGGACCTGTAGTTCAGCAGGTAAATGCAAGACCCACTGAGCAACAACGTGACCCACTTTAAAAACTTACACTATACTACTTATTTTAGTGGTAAATGGCATTTGCTTTGTTTACAAAAATAAATTCATTTGCTTTTATTGTTTGATTGGGGCTAAAATCATGTACTCAAGGTTATTTCACTCATCACCTTGCAAGGAAAGGCACCACTGGCACCAAACAAGGACAATACAGGACAATCACAGGACGTGCTACAAAAATATCACAAACAGATTGGCTTCATGTTGCCCTTTAGCTCAGAGAGCACCAGGGCAACTCACTTCAGCCCTTCCGCATGGTGATGGAGATAAATCATGGATAACAATGTCTTTTTTACTTTGACTTGAGACCCAAGTGACATAAACCACCGAAATGAGTGATACATATTACCAAAAACATAAAAAATAATTACACTTATTTTTTTTAATCAGATGCTGTTGAACTATTAACATAATGAAAAAGTTGAAAATAAGTTGTATATACTTACAACATATATCCACAAGGAAATACCCTATAACTTCTATAAGTTGGGACACTCTAATTTTGGGACAGGCCACAGAAATAATATGCAAGACCCTTGTGGTAAAGACTATTTCTCCATCCCAACTGCTAGAAGTTATAGGGTAAGTGTAGAATCTGATTTTTGGTTAAGAATAAGCGGATGAATAGTACTTACTTTCACAACGAAGTGCTGGTTTGTTAGCCAGACCTCGTCCACACACATTACACTGAGCGGAATTACTGAAGGATACCGAGACAAACTGATGGGTCTGCCCTTTCTGCTTATTCTCCTTGTCTTTACTCTGGTGGGGGAAACAAACAAATTTGCAAATTATTCAAAGTGGACATAAGGGATAAAATGTCAAATAATTGTCTCATTAAACAATGTTTTACATAGCAGTTATTTAGATTTTTTAATGTTTGGTTGATCAGGGTTTAGCTCAGTACTGCAGATTATTTCACTCACATCATGTCATGCCAGCCCAATGGGCAAAGGAAAATGGCTGCCACAACACAAAGACAGGACAGGACAAAAATAGGACATCAAAACAGGGTATCAAAACAGATCGGCATCATATTGCCAATAATAGTCTGATAGCACCAGGGCAACAGCAAGCTAAAAGAGGAAACCACAACAGTATCCTCTTTGCATGTGTTTTGAGTATTCAAACCTCAAATATATGAAAATAATTGTTGTCTCCCATTGTACAAAATCATTCTGGTATCTCTGAAGCTGAGATAAATGGACCTCAAATTGATGGCTATTTTACTTATATGGTGCTAGTGAATTTCCACCATATCGAGCGAACACAAGTCTGAACACCAATCACCCCCCTTTAACAATTACCATGGTTCACAACTTCCTTTAAACATGTATAGCTGGGATTTCTTCCTGGAAAGACTATCTCAATATGTGTATGTTATGGCAGAGATTAAGACAATGACCACGGGTCGATATTAACCATAGATATAGAAAGCGCTACACAGCATCTGGTCCAAAAAATAAATATAATCCAACAAGGAGTATTAAGAGTCAGTTATTATACAATTGTCAGAAGATATTATGAACTCCGGCCAACCAAACCGTATTGCAGGCATGTGTGCTTTATTTCTCTACATATATAAATTATACATCAATCTCGTCAGTGGAGCTCAAGATGTCTGGTCATGCTGTATAAGGTCATGTTGACATCTATTATTGAACACTGAGCTTTCTGTATGAGGTCTGTTGCTCGGTGATATAGATGGAGAATAGGGCTATTTGAGGATACTGCCGGACATTGTGGCTTCAAAACAATCATGTCTTACACTGCATCAAAATATAGGAGTCCCATGCTAATGAATCGATGGAGATGTTTTCCTTAGGCCCTGTTACACAGATATGACCTACAGAAATTCATACAATCAAGTCAATAGCATAAGGCAAGTTCTATTTAGCTGATCAAGAATGCAATATATGAGTTCATAATTCCACAAGCTTAAGGATTTTCCAAAAAGGAAAACAAAAAGAAAATAATGGAATAAAATGAGTCTTTCTAACAGTGTAGTGTTTAACACAGTATCAATGATGCCCATGCTTCTGACCATGGATAAAAAATTAAATAAGAATTCTTCTTGCTGTGTAATGTCATAAAACAATATGTTCAGAATTTTATCTGTTTGTTTGTTTGATCGACTGATTAAAATTTTGTGTCGAACTCAAGGTTATTAAACTATATGATGACTGATTGTTCACTTCACACAGATCCTTGCCTTTTTATGGTAGAAAACTGGGAGGAAACCTCATAAAAACCACCCCTGTAATCGCATGAGTTACATTGTGTGACTAGCTCATATACCTGAGGGTCAACAGACAGACTTGATCACGTAAACAGTAAATCCAAGTAGGATAAGTAAGCATACACACTAACCACTAAGCCACAGGCCTATCAGATTTAAAATAAATTCACCAAATTATGGCAAAATTTTATATTCAAGACAGAAATTTTGCCAATCCTTGAAGCATGTAACATAAAAATTTAGTATTATGGAATTAAATGAGCTTGTTAAATTACTAAACAATATATCACACAGCCAGTTGAATAAGCAGTTGGCTTAAGTTTAACCTAGGACCAGGTTATACTGTGCTACTATTAAGGCATCCCAAAGCATGGAGCCATGGTTACTACCATTTCTTGAGACAGAGCTATCAGGGTGACAATGGAACAATAGGCCCAGGAAACAAGAGCCCTGAATCACTCCTGACCATTATCTCAGCTAGCTAGGGGACATTGTGGAGATTCCTCCATGGGTTTCAGTTACAGTTACTTAGAGTACAGCCCTACTGAGAAACAGAGATCTGAAGCTTGAAAACTCCCCCAAGGTGCAGTAATTAACCTGCTATAACAAAAAACAACCTTACCAGCATCCTTTCTCAGGCATCCTAGCGTTTACAAATAATACATTTAAAACATGACTTTTGCAATGCTCTTGTATTGAGATATGCTGTATACAGCATCTGCCTTGAAATTTCCCATCCCTAGGCCTTTTAAAGGAACATTAAGAATCAAATGACCAAAGCTCCTACCTCTAAACAGTCCAGGTATGTGTTTAACAGTGTAAAGGATCCAGAGTTGAAGCCCTTCCTCTAAAGAGAAGAGAGATTTTTTCACTCTGATGACCTAACCAAGCAAATATCTCTAGAAGCTGGCACACAGAGTCTGACTGTCAACACAGCACAAGCCTCTGTCAACTGAGCATCACCTCTGAGCTCTTACAAAGGGGGTATCAAATAGCGAAAAAAAGACACTGAAATATCTAAATATCGAGGCTCTACATGGGGGTATCCAAATATTTTGGACTAGCATGAGGATTGTTAGGTTTCAAAAAAGTAAAAACATTGTATAAATGTAGAGAAAGATAAATAAGCTTGATATCTACTATCCAGTGTTGAATTTTAATTCAATTTTTTTTAAACTGGGTAAAAAGAATCCATTTTGATCATTTCATTTAAAGTAAAAGTAATTTCATAAACTTGGTTGGATAGGTTTTCTCGCGGTACTATAGTGGTCAAACCAGTGTAAGACTGGGTGGCCTGCTCCAGTGTCAAGAAGCAAATTGCTACATAAGGGAATATAACCAAGAGATAAACAAAGCATCAAAGGTTTATTGATTAGCTTAACAGTGCCTCTGACACAGAAACAATAGCCTTTTAGTAGATCAAAGGGAAATTTGTCAACAATTTTAATGTCACTTTGAATAAGGCTATACAAAGTTTATAAGCAACAAGGCTAACTGACTGACTGACTGATTGGTGTTTAAAGCCTCGTTTAAAGCTACATGTATTTCATTTTCACCACAACGATGAACTTGAACATTAACTAGCTACATTAACACAGCTATCAAATGTTAAGATCTGTTGTGAAGTCTAGGTTCCTTCATTGTTTAGTGAGTTAGGTGCACGATTGGCGTTTCTCATACTTTTTTGTGTTACTTATTATGTACAGGCGGTCAGTCAATGTGTTATCTTTAATGTCACCCGATGTTTTGCCTGGAATAAATGAAAAGCCAGTAGTGCACCCCAATGTGCTCAATACATACTTCTCACAGCCATAACCTATAATCAGCAGTATATGTGGCCATGTATTTAATTTGTTTGTTTGATTGGTGTTTAATGTCGTACTCAAGGGTATTTAAACATGGCCTTCATTATTGCAAATAGTGAAGGGTTTTGCACTGTGCAAAATTCATTTTCATCCAGTGATTTTGTTTGTTTGATTGGGGTTTAACGCCGTTCTCAAGCAGGGGCTTAGCCAGAAATCAAATGTATGGTATACAAAATGGTCATTTCCCTTTCATTTTGAACAAATGAGTGTTCAATTTTCCCGATCTCCTTATCTTCTGCTTTTTAAAATTTCTTGAAAACAAGGTGTCCAGATGAGGCAATTTTTCAATTCAGTGTGTCCAAAGGACGGGTGGGCAGCCTCTGTACTCGGGGTATTTCACTTATGACGGGTGGGCAGCCTCTGTACTCGGGGTATTTCACCTATGACGGGTGGGCAGCCTCTGTACTCGGGGTATTTCACTTATGACGGGTGGGCAGCCTCTGTACTCGGG
>JAVFBW010145453.1:0-12605 GCA_034783835.1 Mopalia ciliata | reverse complement strand
GGTTAACTATCACATAATTTCGTGCATATTTAATTAGACCTCTGTCCCCTGACTAGGCTGATTTCTGTCCACCGTTTTTTTTTTCCATGATTCATGTATTACATTTATTTGTTTATTCTCATTTTCTATGGCGGGGGATATCGAAGACTTCGTCTTCAACGCATGCTTGTTTGGTTTGATTGAGGTTTAACGTCGTACATTGTACCCACAGGTATGTCCCTCATATGACGACGGATTATCCTTTAATGCTGCTCCTTGCCGTATAACGGTGGAAAAACGTGGGTAAACCTGGTAAACTATCAGTTTTATATTATTTTATTCTTCGAATTGCCCACACTTTCAGAAAAATAGACACGTGTTATCATTCACATGACGAATATTTTTACAATATACAGTAGTTTATTTCTTTTGCGATTGGAATAAGCGTATGTCTCTGTTTTATGTTTAATATATTTTAATTTGATGCCAGTATGAATGTGAGTTGAGTTGGAATTCGTCTGTATCTGCATACTCACTTTGGCTTTCCCTTTTGCATTTTTGTATGGCTGTTTGATTACTTTTACTGTGTGTTTCGTGTACTTTTGATGTAGATCATTCAGTAGGGTGGACACACAAAAAGGAAAAAAGTCTTACATGACCAACCAAACTTATTTTGTTTAAATTTGGTTTGCCCTACACATAATATCTGCAAATAAAATGTAGTGTATCAGCCTTCATAAAGAAGTCAACCTTAAAGGCAATAAAGACCCGAATGAGTTCAGGTATTAATAAAACTTCCAGGTTACCGTCGAAGTCCCCACATTTCTATACATTTTTAAGCCATACGATAAATAACGTCCATAAAACTGGTGACTCGCCCACACTAAGATAACGACAAAAGGCTTCAATTGAAGATGTTCTAACTATGCTAATAAAAACTATCGATCATCCGAACAATCTCAATAATGACATACCCTAAGAATATAACCAATTAAACGACAGAAAAAGTTAATCCGCCAGGCATTCTGGAATTTTCCATTATACAGAACATTTTATATTTTGTGGTTGTGTTAGTGTCGATTGTGACGAATACAGAACAGTCATATTAGTGAAATGCTCTTGACCACTGCATAAGACAGAAATCAATAAATCCATTTTTTCTGGTAAGAAAACATAAATACTTACAAATGTCTTGAGTTAACAGGATCCATTGCAGTGTGACAACACGTCTTACATACACATTATAAAAATCTTTCCCGTATCGACTTAGTTCGTCAAAGATCTGTGGAGTGGGTTAATTTCTTTACCGGTACTGTTTAACGTGTTTCAATTTCTCAACACGAGCGCATGATTATTATAAGGAAACGACGTTTAATATTACGCTGAAATGGTTTGTTTGTTTGTTTGTTTGATTGTTCACTTCACATTGTACACAGCCTTATTACGATGAAAAACCGAGAGCAAACCTCGTAAAAACCACCCCCGCGATTGCCGGAGCCACAACATGTGACTCGCTCATATACCTGATGGTTGAAAGGCAGACTCGAACTCGTGAACGGGAAATCAAAGCATGCTCAGTTCAGGAAGAGTACTAGCTACCACTGAGCCACGGCCGCGGGCCCCCGAAATGGTACATGGAGATAAATCGTGATATGTTTTTTTTATGGAAAATCTATTTAGTACTTAATTGTGGAACGGTAAAACATAAAGTGGATTGGCTTGCTGACATAAGAGTACACATGTTTATCATAAAGAACATATAGTAAATCTGATTGATATCAATATTTATCTGATAACGCATTTTGTCACATTATAGATCCATCAAACGATAACTCGTCTGTGCCAAATTCTATTAAACAAGAATGTTCAATGACCCTTACATCAGACATTCTAGCCCATTTGTTAGCATCATTATGATAGTATCGTATATTTGTTATATACCACATTCGAACGTGAACCTGTGGACGGTACGTCGATGTATGGTAAGTAGGCAGACCGGTGAATCACTAAGCCGTGGCCCCAGACAAAAAGTATTTTAAGAACTAAATGTATAGTGGTGCAATTGCAAAAATAAGTATTTCTTTCAACAAGTTATCTTAATAAATGTGTCAAAGTTAGATTGGATTGATTAATTGATTGACTTGTTTGTGTCGCCATTAGAGTAATTTAAGATTGATTGATGTATTGATTGGTGTTTTACGCCGCGCTTAAGGGTATTTAACTTATTTGACAACAATAATTGACACTAGCACAACCAAGATGTGATGGTGTCCATTATGATGGAAAGTTCATTTCTCTCCAGCAATAAGTCAAGACAGTATTGCTACTCTTAACAAACTGCCGTAAGCCAGAGGGTGGTAATTTTAGATACACTGTATAGTAAGACAACTTTTTAAAAGAGAACCGTATACATTGGACCCATAAGACAGACACTGCTTCAATCAGAAGCCACAAAGGACTGAGAAGTTTTCATGTTTGCGTTCTAGTAATTCATACGATGACATAGCTCACAGGGGTGTGTGTAAGGTAAGAATGTCTAGATTTTCCCAATCGACCGACCGTCGAAAGAATTGATGTACGGTGTCGAGTACTAATAGATTTTATTTACATTGAACTCAATAGCTCGCTGCAAGAATATTTTAACAAATCATCCCATTTTTCTTCCAATTTCTTGAGTTTTTCTTAATTTTGATTCGAAGTGGGAGAATGGTGAATAATTACATTTGAAGGAAACAGCACTCACGTTTAAGTCGTTATTGACCTGTTCACCTAGATAAGACTTAGGGGATATTACACAGTGTTTGAATACCATAAATTTTGCTTGAGTGAATGGTTGGCACAATATTTATCAATTTGTCTGTCCAGATAATTAGAACTATTTTGACTCCCTGCATATGCGTGATTCGGTTTTAACTAGAGCTCGAGCTCGGAGTTCGTTGCACTCGACAGCTTGAAACATCCCTAATTCAAAAGGCTACTTTTGTGGCTGTTCTGTTGTATTTTAGATATAACCTAATTTTCTCCAAATTATTGAAATCAATTAAACTGGTCAATTTCACTTAAAACTGAGTTCGTGTTTGGTGCAGTTCTTGGTTTGATATGTCAAATTGCAGTGTGCAGATGTCACTCAAAAACGTACTGTAGTCTGGACAGGGTCAAAATGCAAAGAGTAATAACAGAAAATGTTATATCACTGCAGTGAAATACCACTATTACGGGTGAAGAAAATCAAGCTATTTCATTGCTATATCAATAATACAATTGATTTATTGAATTTCAGAACCCTAAACCCATCAACAATAATAAGTCATACAGGCAAAAATCCCATAATTTATTGATTGATTGAAAGATAGATTGGAATTTAACGATGAGCCGTGTTTCACTTACACGACGGTGGCGTTCCCGAACAACAGATATGTCATTAGAAAATAATTGTTTATCCTGTGTTAACATAGACAAAAGGACTTTCCAGAAGTTCTGGCATTATAGCCGGATAGATAAAAAAATCAGAGATCTTGGATATAACCTTATAATTCAGCCAGACATAACGTATTTGTAATGTTTCTTTGTATGATTGTGGTACAACGTGGTATTTTACAGGACACACACAAGACTCAATGCCTTCGGTTCCTTCTTGTCCCCTAGAGAACACCAGGGCAAGAGGAAGAATTTCGTAACAGCCCGTAGTCTATTCATTATTTGACATTGTAAAACATAAAATACTTTGCATGCACATTTAAAAGAGATCCAAAGTACCGTTGCTCGGTGCCTCTTAACGATTATATCCAAACGGACATGACCTGAATATATAGTTGGTACTGCGACCTTGAAAATTTCGTAAACGACGAATACAATAAATTATTAATAGCAAGGGGATTCTACAAGGAATATTGTCAATTTGTGCTAATGGATTTCTATGTCATAGAGTTATTCAGTACTGCTATGACACAGATGCAATCTCATGAAATGTCAAATTAACTTTTGAATTTGGAATTCCCATTGAAGAATCTTTGCATAAACCAATCATATGATTAACCATATACCGTTTTTGTCTTCTTGTTTTGTGGTATAGCTTGGTTTGTTTGATTGGCCTCCAATATAACCTTTCAGGTTATTTCACTCATATATGAAGGATTCATATCAAGTCAAATTTAGCATAAATGAATTTCACGCTACTGGCAACATACATACGAGACAGAGCAACCATTTGACCTGTTGTACAATAGAATACAAACCGCATGATGTTGTTTGATTTTTATTTTTATTCGTCTTTTAACCATAAAGGGGTCACACAAAATCGTTATTGAACTTACATAACCTCGACTACAGCGTGCCAGCGCAATATATGACGGAAACCACCGCGACGCCAATTTCAACAAGCAAAGACAAAACGTGTCAAAGAAAGGATGCAATACACAGACGTCACAAACAATTCGGATTTCAGTTCCCCGTTTTGATCTGAGAGCACAGTAGCAACAAGGAAGACTCATCCGCAGGAGCCTTGTTCTATAATTTACTTGTACTGTTATTCATATTTGTCCCTGGCTTAATATCACTGAACATATGGATGCTGTTAGTGATGACAATAGTTAAATTTCCTAACAGAAACCAATTTGTACGCACCTTGTCCAGTACAATAGTTTCCCTGCAAGGCATTTTACACCAATGCAATGAACAAGACCACTTGAGTGGCATTTTGGTAAGAGATATCAAATAATCTGTACTCTTGTTGATAATTAAAACCTTTTTTTTCCAGAAGCTAATATGTGCGACCGGTCTTCAATGTTTCTTTCACTTCCCCTTCCATGGCATTATTGATCCCTTTGGACAGTTAAACGGTCGGATAATGTTAACTGGGTGACATTATATTATGGCAGTTAGATACGTGGATGTTATGTGTTATTAGACCACGCTCCACGATACGATCTTTGGCATATGTCTTCAAATGCCATATTCAAAAGCTATGGTTTTCTAATTTGTCCAAATTCCGAATATAATGGCCATTTAATGCCACGAATAACTCGTTAAATGCATGTCTAATGACATCCTTAATCCCTTATGCCAGGAGTCTGAAGAACCTACTTTTTTATGCATCTATTCCAGATTATTGTATAAACTTGCTTCTAGTGAAGTTATTACAACACATATTTCTAGATCCGAATGTAATATTTGTAAGTACTGTTTCACACATTTCCATAAGCTCGCCAATAATATCGCCGTCTAATATCGAATAGAAGAATAACTCGTTAAATGCATGTCTAATGACATCCTTAATCCCTTATGCCAGAAGTCTGAAGACCCTACTTTTTTATGCATCTATTCCAGATTATTGTATAAACTTGCTTCTAGTGACTTATAACTTTGTCTCCATTACATCACGCATAGCTAAGATTGCGTTCAATGCGCCCTAGTGTAGTATTGTCGAATATAATATCCTTTGAACGTCAACATGTTCTCACTCGATTTGCAGTCTTTTATTTTTATTGTGGTGAGAACAAATCAAAACCGATTTTGTTAGCTATAATTGTTATCTCATATAACCGTAATCCAATGTTGATTTAAAAAACAAATAGAAACAGGAGATTTGTATAAAATCCCATAATGTCCATTCTGTTAATGTATTGCCCCGTGAGGGAGCGGGTGGGTCATGGCCCTGCAGAATACCTCCTCGGGTTCCTCGGTCAGTAAGAGGCGAGAAAAGAGGTTGCTTTCTGTTGCCCTGGTGTTCCCAGAGCTAAAGTGTAACAGGAAGCAGATTTGGTTGTGATGTCCTATATTTGTGTCCGTTGTCATATAGGTTAAATACCATTGAGTACGACGTTAAACACAAATCAAACAAACAAACAATCTGTTAATGTATTAAAATTACATAATCGGTTTTACTAGGAAACTTTTAATATTCTGTCAATGATTTAACTCCCCGGCCTCCCTAAAAAATACACACTACTTGACAACATACAAGACTAAATTCCTGTAAACAATGAATTCACGCGAGTTTCATACATTTCTTTCAAACTCGTTTCTGTGCTGAAAATAGTGAAAATTGCGCCAGCAGAATAAATGGAATCAATTTGTGAAACAAAACTGGAAATTTAAGTAGGAAATAAACAGGAATGTTTCTGGTGCCATTATTTCATTTAAAACCCAAATAAAATCCAGGAGATTCAACACATTGAGCGGTTTTGATAACTTTATGTCTGTAACAAAATGTCCCACGAGGGCACATTTGTAATATTTCTGCTCTGGGAATTTATATGAGGTTATATACCTTAATAAAGTGTAAGCTGATAATGTAATGTTTGCCCAGAGGACTCACCATGTCAAACAGCCACCGTATCTGTATCTAATAAATACCCCTATAGCTTTCACTTGAAAGAGAATAAAATATAAGTGACGTTAGCATAAAACCTTAAACTGTACAAAGTGGTTTAAAAACAAGTGTTGTTAGAATTATGCATTACCCGACCAACATAGAATATTGCATTTAGTTATACGGTGGACTTTCATGCCATATTGTTTTTTGTCATTTTAATGGTGTCTAATATTTTACAGCCACACAAACAGACATTAAACCTAAAACGAAAATGATGCAAAACAAATGTGTTGCAAGTGCTAAGTTTACAGCATGGGACGTGCTGCCCTTGGCCAAAGTGCCACAATGGGGTGTGTAGTTCATCAGTAGTGAACGTTTGAAATTTCACTGACAGAGAGCCAATTAAAATATCATAAACAAATATAGGTTTACTTGATAACAATGAAAGATAATTTAGATAAAATCTATAAGGGACTTCGGGATATATTTCACATAATTCACTTCCGGGTACCACTAACAATTTTTCTAGTTCTCTGGTTGTTCTCCTCTCCAGCCATTTGTTGCACCAAGCAGCAACATAAAACACGACTCTCTCTGACCGAGACTTACATGCCCCTTGGATGGTTCCATTGCAGCATGTCCAAGGTTTGTATGATTCGTGAAGTCATTGGTTTGTTTGTTTGGTTTGATTGGGGTTTAACGTCCTACCTAAAGGTGTCCCTTATATGGTGACGGATTATCCTCTTCATGCTGCTCCTTGCCTTATAACGGTGGGAAAACGTGGGGAAACCTCGTAACCTCGTATCAGTTTTGTATTCTTTTATTCTTCGACATGCCCATACTTTCATAAAAAATAGGCTCGTGTTATCATTCACATGACGATTTTTTTAGAATATACAGTAGTTTATTTCCTTCGCGATTCGAACAAGGGGATAAATCTGTGTAACACATTTTAATTTGATGCATGTCAGTCCAGTTGGAATTCGTCTGTATCTTGCTTACTCACTTTGGCTTTCCCTATTGCATTTTGTATGGTTGTTTGTTTGTTTACTTTTACTGTGTGTTTGGTGTACTTTTGATGTAGATCATTCAGTAGGGTGGAGACACAAAAACAAACAAAAAAAGTCTTAGATGACTTACAAAACTTATTTTGTTTAAATTTGGTTTGCCCTACACATAATATCTGCAAATAAAAGGTAGTGTATCAACCCTCTTACAAAAGTCAACCTTAAAGGCAATAAAGACCGGAACGAGTTCAGGTATTAATAAAACTTCTGAGTTACTGTCGAAGCCCCCACGTTTCTATGTATATTATAAGCCATACGATAAATAACCATAAAACCGGTGACTGGCCCACACTAAGATTACGACAAAAGGCTTCAATTGAATCTGTGAAGATGTTCTAACTATGCTAATAAAACCCATCGATCATCCGAACAATTTCAATAATGACATACCATTAGAATATAAGCAATTCAAGAACTACAGAAAAAGTTAGCCCGCCAGGCATTCTGAAATTTTCCATTATACAGAACATTTTATATTTTGTCGTTGTGGTATTGTCGATTGTGACGAATACAGAACTGTCATATTAGTTAAATGCCCTTGAACACTGCGTAAGACAGAAATCAAGGAATCCATTTTGTTCTGGTAAGAAAACATAAATACTCACCAATGTCTTGAGTTAACAGGATCCATTGCAGTGTGGCAACACTTCTTACATAGACAGTAGAAAAATCTTTCCTGTATCGACTTAATTCGTCAAAGATCTGTGAAGTGGATTAATTTCTTAACCGGTGCTGTTTAAACTGTTTCAATTTCTCAACACGAGTGCATGATTATTTTTGGTATGTGTTTTAAAGATACCGGGGAAACGACGTTTATTATTACGTCGAAATGGTACCTGATGATGCTTGGAGATAAATCGTGATGTGTTATTGTATGCAAAATCTATTCAGTACTTAATTGTGGAAGGTAAAGCATAAAGTGGATTTGCTTGCTGACATTAGAGTACACATGTTTATCATTAGGAAAATGTATGTATAGTAAATCTGATTTATATCAAAATGCATTTTGTCACATTATAGATCCATCCAACGATTACTCGTCGGCGCCAAATTCTATTAAACAAGAATGTTCAATGGCCCTTACATCAGACATTTTAGCCCATTTGTTAGCATCGTTATATGATATTATCGTATATTTGTTACCACATTCGATCATGAATCTGTGCAGGGTATACGTCGAAGTATGATTTGTAGGCAGACCCGAAAATCACTAAGCCCAGGCCCCAGACAAAAAGTATTTTAAGAACTAAATGTATAAGGGTGCTATTGCAAAAATAAGTATTACTTTAAAAAGTTGTCTTAATAATAGTGTAAATGATAGATTGGATTGATTAATTGATTGACTTGTTTGTGTCGCAATTAGAGTACTTTAAGATTGATTGATGTACTGATTGGTGTTTTACGCCGCGCTTAAGTGTATTTAACTTATATGAGGACGTCGTAATCCATCAATAATTGATACTAGTACAGCCAAGATGTGATGGTGCCCATTAGGATGGAAGTTCATTTCTTTGCAGTGCTAAGTAAAGACAGTATTGCTACTTTTAACAAACTGCCGTTAGCCAGAGGGTGGTAATTTTAGATACACTGTATAGTAAGACAACTTTTTAAAAGAGAACCGTATACAATAGACCAATAAGACAGACACAGATTCAATTAGAAGCCACAAACGACTGAGAAGTTTTCATTTTTTCTGTTGTAGTAATTCATACAATGACATAGCTCACAGGTAAGGATGTCTACATTTTTGACCCACTGTCAAAAGAATTGATGTACGGTGCTGAGTAATAATAGATTTTACTGATATTGAACTCAATAGCTCACCGCAAGAATATTTTAACAAAAAATCCCATTTTCCTTCAAATTACTTCAGAATAGTTTTTCTTAATTTTGTGGGAGAATGGTGAATAATTACATTTGAAGGAAGCGGCACTCACGTTTAAGTCGTTGTTGACCTGTTCACCTAGATAAGATATAGAGGATATTACACAGTGAAGTTTCAATACCATAAATTTTGCTTGAGTGAATGGTTGCCACAATATTTCTCAAATTATCTGTACCCATAATAAGCGCTACTTTGACGCATATGCGTGATTCGGTTTTAACTAGAGCACGAGCTCGGAGTTCGTGGCATTCGACAGTTTGAAACATCACTAATTCAAAAGGCTACTTTTGTGGCTGTTCTGATGTATTTTAGATATCACCTAATTTTCTCCGAATTATTGAAATCAATTCACCTGGTCCGTTTGACTTTAAACTCAGTTCGTGTTTGGTGACGTTCTTCGTTTGATCTGTCAAACTGCAGTGTGCAGATGTCAATCAAAAAACAACTGTTATCCTGGCAAAGTCAAAATTCAAAGAGTAATAACAAAGAGTATTATTTCACTGCAGTGAAATGCCACTATTAAGCGGGAAGAAAAATCAAGTTATTTCATTGGTATATAAATAAAACAATTGATTTATTGAATTACAGAACCGTAAACCCATAAACAATAATAAACCATACCTTAAAAAAAAACTTAAACAATGGGGCTATTACAGTGACCTTACATGTTTTCTATCCATAATTGATTTATTGATTGAACGAAAGATTGGGATTTAACACGACGGCGGCGTTTCCGAACAGCAAATACGTCTCCTATATTAGAAAAAAAGTTGTTCATCCTGTGTTAAGCATAGACAGAAGGACTTTCCGGAAGTTCTGACATTATATCCGGATGGCTAAAAGACTCAATGCCTTCCGTTCCTTCTTGTCCCTTTTGGAACACCAGGGCAAGAGGAAGAATTTGGGTAACAGCCCATAGTCTATTCAATAATTGATATTGTAAAACACCCATACACATTTAAAAGGGATCCAACGTACGATTGCTCGGTGGCTCTTAACGTTTATCCGATCGGACATGACCTGAATATATAGTTGGTATTGTGACCTTGAAAATAGCTTAAACAACGAATACAATAAATTATTAATAGCAAGGGAATTCTACAAGGAATATTGTCAATTCATGCTAATAGTTTACTATGTCATAAAGTTATAACTCTAGTGAAGTTATTACAACACATATTTCTAGATCCTAATGTAATATTTGTTGGTACTGTTTCACACATTTCCATTAGCTCACCAAGAATGTCGCCTTTTTATACCGATCGCTTCCTCATATGACAGATGAAATCCCTTGGAATGTCAAGTTAACTTTTGAATTTGGAATTTCCATTGAAGAATCTTTGCATAATTCGGTCATAAGCTTAACCATATACCGTTTTTGTCTTCCTGTTTTGTGGTATAGCTTAGTTTGTTTGATTGGCCTCCAATACTGTACTTTAGGTTATTCCACTCATATGATGGATTCATATCAAGTCAAATTTACCATATACGAATTTCACGCTACTGGCAAAATACATTTACAAGACAGAGCAACTATTTGACCTGTTGTATAACAGAATAGGCCTACAAACCGCATGATGTTTTTATTTTTTATTTTAACATGGTTATTGACCATAAAGGGGTCACACAAAATCGTTATTGAACTGAGATAAACTCGGCTACAGCGTGAATTATCAATGAAACAAACACATACGAACCCAGTACTAATTTTATGCTCTGCATACAATCATCTTACCCTAACGCTTCTATCCATGACGACTTGCCTGTATTTACCAATTTCCTATTTTAGTATTTCTGAGAACAGATTATTTAAACACATGTTTTATTTCATTAGAGCAGCCACATGCTTTCTCGATTTATTAATGAAGTAAGAACTGTCCAATGTATTATAATAATTCATATCCGACACTCAAGAACTGGTTCAACTAATCCGCCCTTGAGAGCACATGTAACTTGCCCTCGTGGTATGGATTAACATTTTTAGATTAATTTCCCAACTTGATCAAAACTCTTAATATTCTATAGCTGTGATAGTTTCAACTAGTTTCTGAATACATCGCTGTCATACCTTACGACATAAAATATATATCGATCAATCAATCAGTCTTAAGCATTGAACAATAATGGTTTACTTATATTATGCTCAAACAATACGAATTCGAAATAAGCAATAAAAAATATAATGTTGAACATAACCTTTGATAAAAGTTTTTGGTATGTCCTTAAATCACTAAAATACTTAATCACTATAACTATCAGTTTTACCAAAGAGAGTTGAATGCGAAAAATTGGGGAATACGATTTACCACGTGTTCATTGGGATGAGAGTCGTGGCCAACCAATCAGTAACGCAATATTTGAGCAAACAAAAGTGTTCGAACTGACAACTCGATTGGGAAAAATTCATTTGCAGATTTGGGTATTAGGATTCCACAACGCACGCCGATTGCTCCTTGTTAAACAAAGTAAATTTGCCTCCGATATTATTAGGCTGCGCTGAGAATGGTTAGTGAACTGTTCGCACTTTTTTGTAAGTGATATTTGTCGTGCTAAAATTCCGGTCTCGAATGGCTATGGTCGAATTTGATTAAAACTGTGGCTGTTCCACCGCCAAAGTATAAGACAGAATATTTCATCATAAAACGTGAAGTTTTTAACGATATTTAGAAGTATGGTAACATCATTATACAATTTCTGGATGATTACTCCTTGCTTTGTAATAGAACCCAACGTCTCGATACATATGCCTGTATCATCATTAGGTGTAAATTGACTACAATGAGATGTGGAAGCTAGATACCAGTAACACTTAAACCCGATGACGAAACAGGCATATGTATCCAAACGTTGTGTTCTATCACAAAACAAGCAGTGGTTTCCACAAATTATGTAAACACCACAACGCCACAGCTGTCACCAGTGATTCATATACCCGATGTTGAAACGGGAACTCCATTCTGTAATCGGTTCATTAAAGGAGGATGAGAAGTCAATTTTCAGATACAAGTATTCGTTCTTGATATACAAAATTGTTGCTCAATTCTGAAAAATTATGGATTATGTGTGAATCTAAAAGTAACCATATAGGCTACGTATATGGCCTACATCTAAAACGTAATGCAAGCGACATTAAATTAATTCTATGGAGTAATTATTCAATGGAATTAAAATAAGTTTTGAGGATCAGGACCATTAACTTATCCATCATTTTAGTCCTAGTGCCTAGCCATAAGTTTGGAGTCAACAAACATAACGAATAAAAGCCTATAAGTTTTATATTATTGTAGGTGTTGTTATTACTGAAGTGTGATATAAATGTTTGCTGGTCCAAAGGGGAACAACTCGTAGACTTGTATTAACC
>JAVFBW010145442.1:0-12607 GCA_034783835.1 Mopalia ciliata | reverse complement strand
TCTCGCCTCTTACGATCGACCGAGGAAGCCGAGGGAGTATTCTGCAGGGCCATGGCCCACCCGCTCCCTCATGGGGCGATCATCGATTGGAAGAATATACAACAAAACATCGCCCAAAAGTATAATATACGTGCATCCTAAATGTAGACATATTGACGAAAATAGGCTGAAATCAAATATGACAAATGCAAGAAAAAGAGAAGAAAATCGGTACTTACCTGAACATATTTGATAATTTTGCACATAATTTCTCCGAGGAACCAGGATTCAAACACGTCTTGTATAACAGTGAAAGGTAGAACTATCAACAGAACAGTAAAATCTGCCACTGCCAGGTTGAATATGAAAGTATTTGTTAAAGATTTCATCCGATGGTTTCGCCAAACAACAAAACAAACTAAAAAATTACCCACTAATCCGATGATAAATATGGCAGTAAACAGGATCATAAAGATGATATCGTACCACCTAGGTACTAAATATGCTTGTATTTCTTGTCGTAACTTTTTAAGGTCTATACATAAGCCTGTAACTGAATCTGGGTTTTCACACACATAAGTATGGTTATACGATAGGTCCAGCTCTTTGAAAAGTTGAGTCAAATTCTCCATTTTGCACACAAGCGTTTGGCTGACTTGTGCAAGATTTTCCAATCAAGTATCGATAAAGTATAGGCTTGTTGAATTCAATAAAGCCAGCTAAGTTCCATCGTGCTTATCTGCATAAAATGTTCACAGCCTATAAATAGCCTCGATTGGATTGCTACATATCCTGTTACATCTAACCAGATTCTACATCTAACCAGATTGCTGACGCCCAAGTCCAGTCAATTGAAGTGCAGGTATTTCGGCGACCTCTTTCCCAATGTGTCTTTCACATGGAAATGAATAACCTGTAGCTCTAAACTTAAAGGACTTAAATAAAATCAAGCAACTCTATAAATTCACGCTAGTTTATATAGTTTGCGAGTAATTCATTGCCGTATGTGTTATATGTACTTAAGCTTACATGTCACTCGAGTTGCTTTAAGTGATAAATGTTGACACTGCTTTCTGTCTGAGCGAATTCTTTTCATCATTTATTAACCGAACATTGTCGATCATACTAATGCGAAATTGATTGCTTATGTTTTGAATTAGATAATGCCATTAACTCAATTGGAAAAATAAATAAATCTCTAGCTCAATTCAAATCACCAAAGGTCATTACAGTAATCATAGTATTATTTTTTGGCTAATTTACGGAAAGGGCCGGAAGTTGCCTGGGCTACCAAGGAGTTTGTAGTGTGGAGGATATGATACCTGACTGATTATAGTTCATGTAATAGTCTAAACTAAGTTTGTCCTACTGTTAGATGGAGGTACAACTTGTCCATGGAGATCATCTGGACTTTTAACAATGTGAGAAATATGGTTTAATATCTATATTCGCCTCGTTGTTGTTTACTAAAAAAAATGGAACAAGAAGCACTTACTGTGTCTTTCACTGAGGTAATATTATCCGCAATAACACTGGTGTCAGGAGGTTAAACAGAGAATGAATAAAACACACATATAGTTGCCTGTCAGAAGCATGTTTGTCTTTACTCCTGATAGACAAGGTATCTGTGTGTGTTGCTAAATATACAATCGTTTATTATGTTTGCCACGAGTAACAACACCTTTCAGCCACACGCACTAGTAGTAGCCAATGGTAAGGTTATTTCGGCCTTAGGTCCTCTGAAGATGAAATAGGAATTAGCTATAATAACCAGATACAAATCGTATAGATTCGTAATAGACTGATTGTGATAGAAGTTTAGACTTTATTTTTGCTTTTCACTTCTTAAGAATCGCAACGAAATATAATCCCAACTCTCAGTAAATTTAACAATATCGTTGCCACAGTCGAGAATCAGTTTATTACTGTAGCTAGTCGATATATATTTGGTCGAGCGATCTTTGCTTCACAAGAACGTCCAATACTTTACCAGAAAAGAAAGATCAACGTACTTGGCTGTAGGCCTACCAGCAACACAATTATGTCGGTCGAAATATATTCTATACACAACTGTAGTCTTGAACTGACGATTTCCTTAAATTAATTAGTTGTTAATAAGGATGCTCAAATCCAGTCGTAACTTTAAACTACCAACTCTGGTAGAAAGACGGACATTAGCCTTATAAATAGTTCTTCACATCAAGATATTTAAAGTCTATTTTCTGACCAACAACGTCATGACGAACCTTACACACTCATGTGTTGCTGATGATGAGTTCATTAATTCCTCGAGATAACATTAATCACAATCAGTCATTAAACAGCTAACTCTTGTGGATTTGCTGTTCACTATACACCAGCACATTTGCTATGCACGAACTCCACAGCAACAACCTCACAACAACCACAAAGCAGAACAATAACGTTGACAAAGAAAGAGCACATGTTACTTCCTCCTTGTAAACGCAACACTAAAATCCCGGGCAGTGACTTTTTCGCTTCAATGTATCAGCGCGTCAAAGTGCTTTTTAAGGCCGCAGAGTCGTCATTAGCGTCCGTCGATACTGGCTCGGTCTGTCTACTAGCGGCTGAGAGAGCCAAGGGTTTCTTACTTCCCAACGCATCAATACTGGTCAACGGTCAACTAATAATGAACGGCGCTTTAGTCTAGTAAATTAAGATCCGCTGCTTTGCCTCTCGTTTAGACCGAGTCCGGCATGCACGTATGTCTGAGCCCATTAATATCAGTTACAAGGTGTAGGGCGTACTCTCAACGCGATGCTGGTCAAGTGAAGTAATATAGTTAAATACCTTTGTATAATTAAGAGGAGCACAGAAGTTCTGTCCGAACACCTGTGGCATTCCAGCTCTGTTGGTTTGAGTCGTCCAATTCTGTACACTTTAGTGTGTTTTTGCCAAATATACATAAAGGCTCGAATCATATACAACAACGAATATGTACTGAAACTATTTTTATGTTAGCATTTTTAACTTAATTTTTACGAGGTGTTTTTTGTCAGATGCCAACGATGCATGAAATGTTTACTCGGATAGCTGAGAATTCAGTGTACCGTGGTAGTGTATTAATGAAGTGGATGTTGAGCTCATACAATACACACTGTTTCCAACTTTATTAATTAAATTTTTGGGATAGGAAATACGTCATAGTATGTCTGTTCCTCATAAATGTTTTCATCAAATTAAGGTGCGTCCATCCGTGTTTGATAAGTTACATGTTGTTGTTTATATGTTTGTTTATTTCGCCCACTTTCCTTTCGATTAATCAGCCAGCTTTTAACTCATTTGCAATACAGCTAACTAGCAATAAATAAATGTTTTGTTTGATATGTTTACTACTATAGATATATGTTTATTGCGGATAGCCTTATACTTGTGATTTTTTATATAATCAACAAAGAGAAAGTGATATTTTCTGAGTTTGTCACCGTAAAAATGAATGTATCTTATGACAATTGTTTCGCACTCTGTCCTCGTATTACACCTTGTCGTCTTTCGCTGCAGGTAAATGTCCAGGTCGATTTATTCTACCATTAGACGGACAGACTGCATGAATGACCAGAATTGGTTTGAGGACACTCGGACGTCACCATGTATAACGTAGTGTAGTGAAAATATTTACAAACATTAATCGGTCTGCATTTGAGACTGGGAGCGCCTAAGTTAGATCTGTCTTTATGTGGTAGATTCACCAACCGTATATTGACAAGGTTTTGGGTAATTAGTCCTTAATTAATCACGATGTTGAATCATTCGAAGGTGAAAAGGATGTTATCTACATAATGCTAGTCTGTAAGCTATATACTGTTAGTATATCCTATTTTCTAAGCTGGACCGATAAAAATAATGATATAAGTCTTATCAAATCACCGGAGTCTTATTTCTCTAAATAATACAAAGGCAAAGCAAGAAACCACTGAAGGTTATTCGGACCGAACAAAATCTTTATGACACTTGTGGGTCTATACTCTGTATTCTGTGAGTGTTTTTGTTATAAAAATTTATGTCATATCCTAAAACAGATTGGCCCCTTTTGTCGAGCTCTATACAATGTTAAATAATCTCCCAACGGTCACATAGATCTCAGCCGCCGTTAAAAGGACTCTTGGGTGCCTACATACTTCGATATTGACCCCAGACAAATGCCAGGAGTGTAGCATTTAAATGTACACATCTTCAGAATAGGTATATAGATAAACTGAAGTCAAATGTGTTCCAAATTATGACACGGTGTGTGGGGTGAAAGTGATGAAACTATTGGGAGTTAATCTGGGTTTTATTCGGATACACATACCACATCTAACACAAATATGTTGACTTTTTGTTTGTCTATCACATTGGTGTCATCCGGTGTTTAACAAATCGATGCGTATCTTAACATTTTATTTTCAGAAAGCCTAATAAAACATTTCAGATTAATTGTTTATTTTTATTCGCATATTATTTTGTTCAATCTATTTAACATATATATATCTGTCCCTTTCAGTTGATGTATTTCTCCTGTTGATATATACATAGTTTCGGATAGAGCAGATTGGAAGAATGATTAACCAAAGTATATTAATGTATATATCTATATATTGTAATTTTAATTTATGCAAATGCCCCTGTGAATGTGGCAAAAATTACTGTTAAATGTATCACCCGGTGATTACTTATGAGTGGTTCACATTTTTTATTTAGCGTCCTGCTGTTGTTTTTAACTGGTAACTGCAACTTTCTATGGATGGGTTTAGGTGACCAAAACGGCTACCCGCCTGATCTCGTTATTGCGCATCTGTTCCTTTTGCCTTTTCCCCAGTTTTATCTGTACTAACACCAGTTATGTAGTTTCGATCCATAAATAAATACATATGCAGGATTTCGAATGTAACGCACTGAAAAAACGAAATATCGTAGATAAAAAAGATGACCCCCGATTAGTAAGCACTGTGTGATTTTCTTATGTTAGATTAGATATAAGCACAATAAATCCAGACTGGTGAATATAACAGGGGACAGGTATAAATTTCCTAATAGAGTACGAGGACGAAAAATTCATAATGTCTCAATATTTCGGTTTATTATCAAACCATCATCATGATTTACTCCATATTTCGGTTTATTATCAAACCATCATCAGGATTTACTCCATATTTCGGTTTATTATCAAACCATCATCAGGATTTACTCATGATGATGGCTTGATAATAAACCGAAAAATTGAGTCAATATGATTTTGCCATCCTTCTTTGGAGTAGTCACCTTACTCTATTATGTTATGCTTGTCAGTGGAAATCTCAATAAATGCCAACTTCCCAAATCTGCAGGACTATCGATTGTGTTGCACATAACTGCGGTTCATCTCACCAAACAAATATGCTGTATGTTTTCTGGATTCTGATCTATTATTGCCATCGCCCCTTGCTTAAGGCAAACAAACCTGAATTTTGGATTGAAATTTGAATTGTGTGACCAACATATACCATCGATGCTGTTTTAGCTATAAAAGTATAAACTTGAAACTTTGCATCCTAATCGGTGTGTTGGTGTTAATTATTTATAAACAGACAATTTTAACTGGTATATACATGTATCGCTTGTATCGTGTATCATGAACAGGTGCTTTCGTTTCACATAGCAATATGATACATCAAGATAGTTACCGAATATTGGGTTAACTCTTTGACTAATTGTAACGAATTACCATCTTTGGGTTATTGTTCATTAAGATATGCACAAATTAATTCTCTACAGATTTGAGGAATATATTGTACACTTCTTTTTTTAGAAAACCTGATTGAGTTAGGCCCCAGTGCATATATAAATTTATTAATACATACGGAAAGGTGTATCTCTATATAAATCAATCCTTTAAGTCCACCCTCTTGCTCTATGTGGGCATATTAGAGATGAACACTGTTTTGACAACTTGGACGATAGGATGAATGAAGAAATGCGCTACGTTCACACAATGTTTTGTTATAAATGATCTATACCTTTGCCAAAAACGCTTTTTTGGAACGGTTTGATAAAAGTTGGTAGGCCGCCATAATGACATGACCCAGTACTGTGCTGTTGCCTCTGGGGGGTTATTTGTATAAATTAACTTAACTTATTAATAATTCTTACGGTATTTTTACGGTAAGAATTTGTCGATGGCGAACGCCAACTGTTAGTTAAAGTGTCCAAATGGGACAGCGTCGTGACTCCGTTATGTATTAGGTCGCCGAACCCACTTGGTTTGCGACAAAATGGGGGCGACAATTGCAAGCAAACTAGTTTTTCGCTACGATTCAAAACCGAAGAGAGAGTTTTCAGTTGACCGAATACATCATGAAGTGTCTTTAGAGAAGCTCATCCTGGTTAAACACTTATTATCCGCGATTTGAAATTCACATAGCTCGATTCCAATACTCTTGAGTACGATGTCAAACACCAATGAAACAACCAAGAAGCTAAATACCACGCTTATAATACGTCAAACACAACAACTGGACATGAAGCCAAACAGCTTCATTTTCTATCAAAGAGGTGTTGAAAATATTTGCTTTGCAGACCAGCCAAATCAACGCACTCGAATATTGCTTAATGTTTTGGAAATCCCGCGTTATATTCATTTGATTATTTTTAGTTTGTGGGGTTTCCAACTTCCCATCAGAGCTCTTATGCTTGCTTTCCTCAGAGTAAACATCACCACATGGATTTGTTTGTTTTCCATCCAATTAGCTCAAGTGACCGTGACTGCCAGAATTAAACTTGCAGAAACTTGTTAAATTTTCAAATTTTAGTTAATATGAAAATGCGATCTATTCCCAACATATATTGTATTAAATACAGTAATAGGCGGTCTAACCTACTTGCAGAAATCCCTGCAATGGGCCAGCCTAGTATATATTGTTATCTATCTTAGCACCACACAAACCAAAACTACTACATAAATACAGTCGGCTTTAAATCCTCAACAACCCAAAAACAAAACCTTGACAAACAAACGAAAAGACATCCGTTCCATAGGCTCGCTCTTCCAAGGCCACAAACATTCCAGTTTGAACAGCCAATAGATAGATGTGTCCAGAGGGCTAGTCCCCTCTACCCTCGTAAATTCCATGTGTTGGGTCTCCAATCCATGCTCTTGCAGGCCACTTTTATGCCTGAGAAGGGATGGAGCTAGACATCGGGCCTACTCCTTCTACATATCGTCAATCTCCACCTACTCGAGGGCGACCATCCCCTGCAACAAGCCAACAGAGCAAATAATGCTGGTGGTTCGCCTCAACGTTTAACTCAAAAATGATTTTTATGTATATTTTTGTAAATAACTCTACTTGATATCTGTGTTAAATAGTTTTAAAGACATTTAACCAAATAATTTTACAGCTGAAATTAAAGTATTTTATGTTAAATAGACTTGGGGATTTTTATACTCGTATCTGTCCTCTTCAATGTGTTCCATTCATTAACTTTGATTTTTCTCAAAAATCGTAATTAATTTGAATGGACAATTTTTACTGGTATATTTTATAGAACCAAAATAATATGTTTCATATCTGGGTACTTTTCGGTTCGGATTGTTTCTCCTTGTAATGTTGAGTGCCAGTTATTAAAGAAAGACAAACATCAAAAAGAAATAAATTATCCCCACCCCTCCCTCAAATAGCTTGTTCTCGCCATAGAGTAGCTGAAATAACGCTGAATGTGTCGTAAAACAATAATCAATCAATCGTACAATGTACGCATTTACAGCTGAAAGTCGAGCGGTAGAGCTTCTCATGTATTTTATTATTTTGTCCCCAATGAATACATATTTCGGCTTGATTGCGCCACAAAAAGTTCAGGGCAAGTACCAAACACAGACGTTAAATGCTCTACCGAGCGATTCCATTTCTCTTTACCTACACTTATAATGCTTCGTGTAATAGTTAGAAAAAACAGTTGCCAACGATACTGAATTAAGTGACTAAAGCCAAACCAATTCCTGTGGTAAAAATTGTACCCACCAAGAAGCTGGAAATTAAATACATACATCGAACTATTCCATTTGTATCAATAATTCCATTGCTTTAATTTGCACGGCCCTTTGACTAAGGACAGTTTTTTGAAGAGTAGCAATGCTGTCTTTCCAAGACCCAATTTATTTGCAGGACATTCGCAATTCCATGTCTGTAAATATATGATCAGCTTTTTTATTTGAAGGAAAAATCCTTTGTTATTTAAAGGTCTTCATGTTTCGTATGTCAGTTTTCTGTCAACAGCTATGTTGGGAAATATCTCTCAAACTTTGTTCTTCTGTATGGTTTCTCATGACATATGGTGATATTACATAAATTGGGGCATGCTGTATGGAACTGAAGGAGGGTTTTTAAAACAGAAATAGTGTAAAAAGTGATTATGCTTTTAAACGTTAATATAGAATTCCGCAAAATACACCAGCCATTATGAATTCCCCCGAAGCAATGGTCAGTACCTGGAACTAGGGATATGAGTAGGGAACAAATATACATGTAACTGAACCCGGTTTCGTTTCCATCAAATTACAATCCACAGTCATGGCTTAATGTGTAGGACGATCAAAAAGCACAGAGTGCCATGTTAAATATAACAGTGTTTATCCCCTTTGGTAACCTATATTCAATAAAATGGCTAATTCTATTATAGCTGGACATACCAGTGCCATACGACAGTCATAAATATTCATAGTAAATGAAAAATAGATCATATGATACAATTAATCTCGACCGTGCTGACGGCATATCGGTGGCTTCAGGAATGATGCCGACTGCCACATATAAACGTGTTAAAATTAACAATAGCTTTTAAAAACAGATAAGTAATCATTTATTATTTATTTATTAACGCTCCTACTTTCAGAGAAAAAACAATGGGCGGCACAGAAACAGTCCGGCCATCGAATGTGTTCTGTAGTTTATTCCTATAAAAGTCTCCGATGGGTTGTTACCCGGCCTGTGGTGCACGGTCATTCATAATGTATCAGACATGAATATTGCCGAGGACCCGATCTGAATAACTCGATACCCTAGATGCGATAAGTACCGCGTGGAAGACCAGCCATGCCTGTCAAATACTTATATCAAGTTTTTTTATGGAGCATGGGAACAATTAAGAACCGATTATTGCTTCCTCGCGATCAACTGGTGCCAGATAACGTTTATAGTACTGGCGAATTGACCTAATTACAGATGCCGTGAGTAAATGTAAAAGTTACAATACATTGAATCCGTTTACAGGTCATACCCAAAGCCGCAATACAAACACGCCATGTCATTATCCAAGTTGACCAGAACGTTTGGCTCTTTGATGTTATATACTAACACTAATAATACTTGTGTGTGACGGACTTAGTGGAGGTAATGGTGTATTCACATTAAGACAAACTTAAGATATAATAAATGTTTTAACTATTTGTCTTTTGAAAACTTAGACTTTTTCAACTGACGTTCCCTTCGTGGTATTCATAACGTTTAACATACAGGTATTGTTTGGAAAGGTTATTATTTACAATCTGCGGGTTAGTTTTCTGTACCTCAGTCTGATCTGCATTCCTTCGCTATGCATAATTATCTATAATTATAAAGCATGATTCTTTTCAAAATATTTCCTCAATGATTTAACATTAAATTCTCGTTACACCAAGCACCTTCTCTGTTGTATATTCTAACAGTGACAGCCCTTAATTCATATTCGGACATATGAGTGAAAAATAACAATAAATGCAGTGTAAAACTACGACAAAGCAAAGCAGAGCTCAATGTAAAAAATGTTTCAGAATTAATCTACAGATATAAAACAAAAATCTATTTTTTGTTCTTACCTAATACATGAGAGTTTCCAATGCTGATGTCTAGTCTGATGTTTTGTTATTGAAACAGAGTTCCCAAGTCAATTATCCTAATAATGCTTTATTATTACATACATGCTCAATAAATCTATTCACAGAATTTCCCAAAAATATTTATATTCAATTTCTGTAAAGCGCGAAGTCGACATAATATTTGTATTCGGTTTTGTACGACTCCAATTGTGTCCAGCATAGGGACACAGTTTTGCCAGGGAGCAGATTTATCTACAGAAGCCAGCTCTCTCCCGTATGGGTGAAATAAAACCATATAAAACAACATACACTAGAAATAATGCTTCCCTAAGTGACAACAAAGATCTTCAAGTCTCTCGAATAAAAAATAATCTTTTGCAACACATGGGACACATGCTAGCAATTTAAAATCTATAACCAATACTTTATCGTGGAGAGATGTTTCTTATTCTCATATAACGAGATCTTATTGGTGTACACACACAATTAATTCTTGCCTCTGACGCCTTTAACATAGTTTCCAGAGATCGGTCTCCTGGCGATTCACGGACTGGCAAAAAACGTAAGGATACATGTTTCCAAAAAAGACCATCGTCCGATTGTTTGACCCAGTAACCAAATCCATGTGGATAGGAAAGAGTCATTACAATACTGTTTAAAACTGTTTGTGTTTTTCGTGAAAAATACTTTAGATGGATAAATGAATGAACACCGAATTGCATTGTATAGCTACAGAGCTTCTATTCATGTGATCTTTATAACAATCTTTTCCAATATAAGTATATGTCCGTTAATAGCTAGTTTACAGTTTTAATTTGTAGCTTTCACAATTTCTAAAAGAAGCCAAATAACCATCGTGGTGTTTAAATATGAGATGAAGGAAGTTATTTCTTGCATCGCCTGACAGGCCGTTCTTTACACTAATTTTTAAATTAATTTGACGAATAACGTCATGTTAGACTTTATTTAGGTTTTTTTTTTCTTCTATTAAAGGTCAACCAGTCTTATTAAAATGAGGCATATTTGTTAATATTAGGCAAAAAATAATCAATGGAATAATTGAGAGAAACCAAATCCGTTGACAGAATGGCACTGACGTAAAACGGTGGGTGGTTTATGTTTTTATAGTAATAACAGACCAAATGATTACCCTAAGTGCTCTGTTCTTCTGACCCGTCTTCTCCGATTAATGGAAGAACAGATCAGCTTTCTGAGCTGTTCACATTGGATATCTCCTTCAAGCTTGGTGTCTGACGTTTTCGTTACAAAGTAACCATCAATTTGATTATTCATGCGGCCCTTTGCCTAGGCTGTCTTTACTAAGCACTGAAGGAAGAATACCTTCCCAACATTTCCATTTGTTTGGTTTCTGTCATTATCCGTTTTAAATATCAGTTTTAAATATTGCCATTATATGTGTGTGACATGTGAATCAACCAAGAACTGTCTAAACGTTAACACGAGTTTTTTTTTATGCCAATACAAAAGACATTCTTCTGATCCGCTTTGTAACAGATATTTCTATTTGTGTATCTGTGGCAAAACATAAGCAAAACTTTAACATTAGATGAAGCTGTATAGTGCAAGTCCAAAGTATTTGCTTTTCCCCCATGACACAAATCTGTTATTCTTCAGGTTGCCGCTGTCTTACATACCCAGAAGGCACAGTATTTTTTCAATTGAGCTAACACTTTCTTAGGTGTAACATAGTTAAGAGAATTTCGCAGGTTGAAACCGCCCGGGATTACACCCCCACGACCCCTAGGGTTAGACAGCCGTAATTGCTGGTAACGACAAACACTCAGCCACCCAGTCTTCTACATCTCCATAATGCTCTAATGGAAGGACAAACAAAAAAAAAAGAAGATTTTACCGGGCTCGGTATAAACACTCCAAGTCGCCAAGGGGATAGGGCAAGAAAACGACATATTCCTGTCCAGAAAATTTTAAAGATTTATACATATTGTTTCACGGCATTGTCCATAAAGAACATTGACAAATTTCCTAAAACCAAACCAGAAATTCCTTTGTCTGGTTTTGAGGGAAAGACGTTTTAATCAGCGATTGTCTGATAGGTCATTACGTTACAGAACAAGATAATATTAGGTTTTATGTTTCTATAATCCCTCTGTCGACCATCATGTATATGAGTGGATCCCACGATGCGGCTCCGGCAATCGCGAAAGCGGTTTTCACTGGGTTACCTTCCGGTTTTTCCTCCATAATATAACAAGTGGCATATACGCAGGAGTACGACGTTAAACCCCAATTAAATAATTTATCATTCATTTTTCATCTTGCCACGTTACAGCAGTAGGGCATTATCGTTACACCTGACTTCTAACATCCTAAATTTCCAGATCGTTTACCTTGATTTCAAACACACGTCAGTAATTCAGACCAAATCATAAGTTCGAAAGCCCCAAAACAATTTTTTTTTAAATGGTGAGGCTGGGACTAATTTAGGTCTGGATAAACTAGTTCAGACATGGTACCCCCTGCTGTAGAAACCCGCATGATTCGCGAGACCCTAATATAAACAAGTAGTTGATACAAGTGATATAATACTTTGAAGATTATATAAGTTAGATTTATAGAAGTTGATATCAATAAACTCTGAGTTAATAAAACTCACGGATAGTAATAGAGTTGGCAGGATATAAATAAATGGTTAGCACAGGGAATATGGTCAAGTGTCGTGTGATTTCTACTGTTAACTCAACAGAACTTGACATGAATATGGGTAATAACAGCCCACATTGAGTGTCCCGATTACAGTTTTTGGTGAGTAGTAAACAA
>JAVFBW010145431.1:0-12609 GCA_034783835.1 Mopalia ciliata | reverse complement strand
AACAACAGGACGCAATACAGACACCACAAACAGATCAGCTTTCTGTTCCCCTTTAGCTCTGAGAACACTAGGGCAACATGAAGCTCCCTCCAACTGCCCGCATCTTTTTTAAGAGGATACACATAGGGTAAAAGCCTTCGAAACCTGAACATTGTGTAAATGCAAAATTATTGAGCCCTTTCGATTTCCAGCTGTTATTCTTAGACCCTAGCAAGAGACACACACTGTCCACCCCTAGGGCTCAGGGTAACAGGCCAAAGACTTTCACCACTGAGCTACAGACACTGTCAGTTTGGGCACAGCAAATGAAGTATTTATGTAACTTCAATCTTAAAGAGTAGTGTGTACAAATCCCATGTACAAAATATTTGAAATTTTCATTTGCCAGTTTTGCATAATATTCTTCGGGGGTGAAAACAAGGGCTGGTGATAGGTGATCAAAATCTAATAAAATTGACTGAATTATAAAGTAAACAACAAGCATTGATCCAACTCAGTTTGACCTATGAAGAACAATCAAGAAATTTTCCCACATTTTAAAGGCTGGGCTGAAGCTGAAAAACATATACTGAACTGTTGTTTATTTTTATACAATTAATTCAAAGTCAATATATTTATACAAGCTCTCAGCCTCAGGTGGTTGATGTGCATTTTAATTGAATAAACTATGTTGAAAAGAAAATAAAAAGGTAACACTTTAACCTATTCCTCATACACCTGCCAATGTATAATCCTAGGACACCTGTTTTATTTCACAAATCAGTAGGTATGTTGAGGAAACCCAGATACAGAAATAGCACAATTTATAGGTCACCGATCTAAAATTAATCTTTATTGGCGTTTATTTGTGTTCAGGTTAGCAAACTTGGAACTTCGCGACAAAATATAGGACATTGCTTGTATAGAAAATTAGAAATAAAGTGCAACATCATACACCAAACAACAGTCATTTGATGACTATCATGACATGCCTCAAAGGCCGGCATGTACTAGTATCCCGAGGATTATCAGCCTACGCAAACTTTAACCCTACCCTACAAATTAATGTTATGCTGCATTTTCACATTTTTATTTTCATGTCTTTGATTTCTACTGTTCCGTTTCTTGATACCCGGTCAAGGGCTTAGGCAGACACCCGTCCAAATGGACACCCTGAAGTGAACTATTGCCTCATTTGGACACCCTGTTTTAAGAAACTTTAACATGCAGGAAATAGGAAAACTGTCAAATTGACACCCAGTTGTATGTAAAGTGAAGCAGAATGACCATTTTGGACACTGTACTTCTGATTTCTGACTAAGCCCCTGTACCCGGTATAAGAAAAATCCATACTACATAGAACAACATGCAAACTGTCAATCTTTGTGTGCTACCGGTGGTGTTTATTTTGTTTGTTTGATTGGTGTTTAACGTCATACTTAAGGGTATTTCACTTATATGACGACGGACAAAAATACAGAACATTCCAAACAAATCTCCTTCCCGTTACCCTTTAGCTCTGCGAACACCAGGGCAACAGAAAGCAACCTCTTTTCTCGCCTTTTAAGATCGACTGAGGAAGCCGAGGGAGTATTCTGCAGGGCCATGGCCCACCCGCTCCCTCACAGGGCTGTAGTTGACGGAGTAGAATAATCCCTTGTCTAGTAAACGTACCACATTTTTTAGAAATTTTGATTAGAAAGATCCCAGTGGATTTTTTTTTGTCTAGACCACCTTGGAAAGTCTTATCAAAATGCAAAATATAACTTTCGGCAAATATTAAGAAAAAATCAAAGATAAACATAAAAAAAGGAACTGTTTATTAGATCGTAATGTGTAAAGACTTGGTTTATTTGTTTGTTTGATTGGGGTATAACGTCGCACTCAAGGGTATTTCACTTATATGAAGACGTGCTAGCTCAATGAGTGAAGGAAACCACCCTTGAAACCACTGGCAACAAACAAAGACTGGACGGGACAAATGCAGACACCACAAACAGATCGGATTCCTGTTCCCCTTCATCTCTGAGAGCACCAGGGCAACATGAAGCTCCCTCAAACCACTTGCTGTAAAGACTCGGAGTCTGCTTAAAACAGAAATGGTGGGTTACCCTGAAAGCCAATCTGTTTGTGGTGTCTGTTTTGCATCCTGTCATTGTCCCGTCCTGTCTTTGTTTGTTGTCAGTGGTGTCAAGGGATGGTTTCATTCAGAATCACCCATTGCGCCGTCACGTGTTCCTATTTTAGTGAAATACCCTTGAGTACAACATTAAACCCCAATCAAAGAACTAAAACTGTAGTGCTAGATATAGGCAATGAAAGTTTTACGACTTGAATACTTGAACTGTTTGTAATTGGAATTTTGAATTATTTTTAACATCCAAGAGATAGGGAAACAGTTCAAATTGGACACCCAGTGACTTAAAAAGTGAAGAAAAATGACCATTTTGGAAACCATACTTTTGATTTATGGCTAAGCCCCTGCCCTGTAGGCACCTACATATTATACACTGTACATGTAGCGATGTCAGTAAGGTGTACACATCATTTTTGACAATCTACAATTCTCATTAATCACCTAGATAAAACGGTTCCCATCCTTGATAATAATAATCCAAACAGTAAGTACCTTGTAGTGTACAAATATACATGTATCTTTGTGTCATTCTCAGCTAATTGTCTCTTTTCTTTTTTAACAAGACCCCTGTTATTGAAGAATGCAGCTCTGTCACAAAGAAAACCTGTTCACTTTCAGTGAATAGAGCATGATAGAAATACCCTAAACCTCCTCAAATTTCATCCATAAATTTACCAAAACACAAGATATTTAAAGGATTGACAAATTTTGATCAGATCAGGCTTTATTTTGGATTTCTCCCCCCAAAAATTAGGTTTGATTGTGTCCATGCCAGATAATTTTAAGCTATTAGCAAAAGTAAAACTATTTTTCAAAAGCCAAATTTAAGGTGATCTACAGCATATCCAGTCTACCGTAAACCTCATGGTAATTTGTAAAGTCATTAGAAATAAGGTAAATATGCATCGTGTCAATTTCTATTGCGATTTTGCTGCATGTAGCTGTACTGGAGTACTGGACTACTGTTATGTCATGTACAATAGTGCAAAAGTCAGAAAAATCGGGGGACTGATCAGTGGCACCCGGTCAGACATGGCTTAAGGGAGTTGAAAACAAATATTGCTTGAATTGCCTATGTTAAATAGTGTTAGGCAAACATAAGTCAGTTGTTTATTCAGCACAAATACAGACAGATATTAAAGAGGAAACGGTATTTGGATACTTGTTTCATAAGATTGATTCATTGTAGTTTCCACAAAGTTTGACCAAAATTTAAACTATATTTATACACCTCTAAGACTGTCATGGCTACCATTCTTGTCTACATACATGTACCATTTGGCAACACCACACCTGGAAAAATGTAAAATCTCTTGTGACCCCTTATTTTCATGTTAAAAATTTCTCACCAAATTCTATACGGTGAATATGGTTTAAAAAAAAACAACAAATCTTCAAAGCAGATTAGGGGGCTAGCTGCTGTGGCTTAGTGGTAGCGAGGGCGCTTCCTAAACTTAACCTGCTTCGATTTACCGTTCACTAGATTGAGCCCGCCTGTCCACCATCAGGTATATGAGCGAGTCACATATTGTGGCTTTGGCAATCGCAGGGGGTGGGTTTTATGAAGTTTCCTCACGGGTTTCCCCCGTAATAAGTCTGTGTACAGTGTGAAGTGGACAACCCGTCATATAAGTGATATATCCTTGAGTATGATGTTAAACACCAAGCAAACAAACAATCAAAGCAGATTGTTTAAAGGCAGAGTTTATTTGAGAGCATACTGTCATAGTAAAAAAATTGCAACGGAGATTAATAACAGTGGCTTTAGTAAACACACATTCAAAACATGTAAGTCATCAATTGCTGATGTATTAAACCATATTAGACATTTGTAAATTGTCTCGACACTTTGAAACTGTTCCAAGTGTGATATTAATTTCATCAGGGCACGCTCTTTCTATTTTCTCCCCATGGTGTGAGTCATCATACATAAAGCAGGCAATTGTCACTTTAACGTATGTAGAACTTTATCATATTCCATGCAGCAACTAGAAAGTCAAATTCGAGTTCACATATTAGACTATAACGATAGACTACATACCATAGTGTTAGACAGAGGGTGTCTCAAATGAAAGAAATCAAGAAGAGGGTGTCTCAAATCACTAATTCTGCAGAAACGCTGTGTTTTATTTTACTGTTCCCCTATCTTTCCAATTTTAAATTTGACTGAAATAGGGTGTCTCAAATGGTCTCTTGGGTGTCTCTGTGTCTTTGAGGCACCCAAGAGACTATTTGAGACACCCTTTTCTTGATTTCTAACTATGCTACATATATAAGTAAATTACATTGACTACGTAACTACATGTTTGTTTGATTGGGGTTTAACGTCGTACTCAAGGGTATTTCACTTATATGACGATGTGCCAGCCCAATGGGCGATGGAAACCACCCTTGACACCACTGGCAACAAAGACAGGATGGGACAAATACAGGATGACAACAACCGGATGCAAGTCAGACACCACAAACAGATCGGCTTCCTGTTCCCCTTTTAGCTCTGAGAGCACAGGGCAACATGAAGCTCCCTCCAACCACCCGCCATAACTACATAGACTACCAGTGCATAAAAAGACCATAAGGCTTACATAAGTAGGCAGCTGAATTCATAACACATGAAGGATTAGGGTGTTTTCTATGGAAGTTAAACAGTGGAGCATCTGTTAAACAGACCTGCTCTAACCAAAGAGGTGTACAAGTACTAGGGTTGTTAATCAGCAGGCCCCTGTAAGCGGAGTCTAAAACAGGTCGACCTTGTGATTCATCTCAATTTCATTGCCTGTCAGCATCTCACTGCAATTTGCTACGAATGATGTCACAGCAATCAGTCGACATGTTCACTCTTGTCACTGGGTACAACTAGTTGCAGTTGATCATGTTTTACTTTTATTCGATTGGCTGAGATCAAATGAGATGCAAATGAACACATAATCATGAGATTAAACATCTAGGACTGCTGAAATGGCTCATCTTGAACGGATTCAAGATGCACAGAAACGATTTTAAAATAGTGCTTTGAATGAAAATCTTTAGCGCGTTTGTACAATATCAGGCCTGTGCTGTAATCTTTTTCTGGCATAACCTTGAAATCAGTTCTTTAAAATTTAGGCAGATAACCTACCATTTGCATTGGATGCTTCTTGGTTTTTTAAATAGATAAAAGTGCATTTATGAAAAAATATAATATAATCTTCATTGATTGACAAATCTTCAGTACCAATCAGTACCAAAATGCAAATGAAGAGGAACAATGTAAATGCTGTGGATGTGGGAAACCTTTTAATGGATCTTCCTAAAATATTTAATTAGTTTGCATACCATGGGAAGAGCCTGTATGGTCTGTTCCCCGAACAGCACAAGCCTGAGTGAGCAAGGGCTTAGAAATGTCCACCTATCCAAAGGACACCCTGAATTTAACAATTTCTGAATTGAACACCCAACTTAAAAGAAAGGCAACTGTTTTTTTTACCTAAACTTATTATTTTTATTGCATATTTAAAAAAAAAAACCCATCTGTATTGCACTTGCAATCAAATTAGCATAGCATCTGGTCGTGGCTGTCCCCTATTGTCTGCACTGGTGGAGGCTTTCATAAAGCCAAAGTGAAGGTGCCATCCCCAAGCGAAACAACACCAGCAAACAACTGCTTGTGTATCAACCTGGTACAAAACACCAGATTTTTACAACTGCATGTCTGCTGAAAACAGGCTAACCGTTTCTGGTTAACACTCATGTATACAACAGATTAACATTGTTCTTGGATGACCAAGCTGGTGTATACGCCATGTTGTTAGTGCCCAAAGCAAACAGACAGCAAACAGACACTGGTGACTGACCATGGTTTCGAACAATGACATCAGTCCCGCCTGTAAAATTCTAATTAACGGCTAACGCTGATTCAAATGCAAGTGCAATACAAACGTTTGTATTTGAAAATACACGATAAAAAAAAATTGTCTTTCCCTTTAAAGAAACTTTAATGTGCAGAAGATAGCAAAACTGTAAAAAAAAAAAAAAAATTAGACACCCATTTACTTTTTTTTTTTAAAGTAACAGTTTTGGGCACCATACTTTTGGTTTTTGGCTATATCCCTGGTTTGCCATTAGACTTTTTTGAATAAATAACATTCACTTCGGGTAAATATGGTATTTTTCTAACTGCATCATATAATAAGCATTAACCATTCAGTAATATAGCTGCACTGTGAGCATGATACCACTCATTCCCTGTTAAATTTTATCACAGCTGACCTGTTAAAGCTATTCTATGATGCTCAAGTACTGCAGTGAATCATAAGCATTTGGTAAAATGTTGACATGTGCGAGACAAACATATCCACCACATCCATTTTTCCTCAGTTGCAGTGGGTGACATGTCAACATGACCTTAGCCTATTGTATAATACACCCCTCACATTCACAACACACATGTATCAGACAACCACTACATCTCTCTCTGGATTAATGTATATAGAGCCTGAGAAATACTGTCTGGGTGTTGCTGAACACATAATAAATATAGTTAAAATTATATGTGCATTATTATTTTTTTTTTTCACTGGCAGTAAAGTTTCATAATTCTTTCTTAAAGTTTTCTTGTCAAGAGTAGTTTCTACCAAACTGGTTGCAGAAAACGTATTGGTGTCAAAAATATTAACATGCAAAAATGTATTACGCCCAAATAAATGTATATATTTGAACTGATTCAGGAATGATCACAATGGTCATTATTAACAGACACATCACCAGCAGTCAGCGAAACCAGTAGCTTCATTGTTCATTTTAACATCGTACTCAAGGGTATTTCACTTATATGATGACGGAATGCTCACTTCACTCTGTACACAGTCTTATTACAGTAGAAAACCTCGTAAAAATCACCCAAGTGATTGCTGGAGCCACAACTTGTGACTCGCTCATATACCTGATGGTCGACAGGCGGACTCGATCCAGTGAACGGTAAATCGAGGCAGGTTTAGTTTAAAAAGCGCACTTGCTACCACTGAACCACGGCCGTGGGCTCCAGTAACTTGATGATGAGTAAGCTTATATGTACATGTATGCATTGATTCAAATTCTTGTTTTATTCCCATTCACATTCTAGTACTTGTTTCAATCAACCTGAACCATTGACCCTGTCTTAACAATATAGCAAAGGATTAGATCTAGGATCCCTCAGCATACTGAAAACAGACGCTCGCAAAATCAAATGAAGATTGTTTTAAAAATCAAATGATCGTTTATTTGGCTGAGTGAATAAATTTTAATGATACTTCAAATTTCCCTCTTAAATGTAGCCACATTTTTTTTAAATGTCTACTAGATCTTCAAAGTTGTTTAAACTGTCCATTTCTCCCAAAATGCGATCGTATGATTTGGATTGTAACAAAACATGTCTGTATTATAAACACACTTTTTCTGCTATGGTCGCTTTGGGCATGTTCTCTGGACAGAGCAGTTAAAAGGAAGTTTAGTTGCTATAAGATTTGTCTCCGATGCACTGAGAGTTGTTACTAGTAAACTGATCTGCTAAATAAAATTGTTCACAATTAATTAATAGGTAGCATAAATCTCTGGCATGAGCAACACTGCCTGGCAATGTAGAGTCGTAGATCTAATTCTGTTGATCATACTTTTTTGTCTGATAGCCAAATTGCAACAACAACAAAAACATGCATTGAGCTGTCTCGTCAAATTGCCCATTAAGGAAATTGAAATGTGTCAAATGAGTTGAAATTAAACTATTTATGAGAAACTTACTTAATGACTGAATATCCTTTCAAGAAATGTAAATATAAATATGTTCTGACACATTAAGTTGAATTTGTTTTTTTGTGGGGTTTAAATAAGTATCATACTCGATATGTTTCACTTAAATGATGGATTTTCCTTTTCACACAGTTCCTTTATTCTTATGGGAAAAAACAAAGAGGAAACCTCATAAACACACCCATGCGATCATACTAGCAGTTTGAACACTTTACATGCTTTTATGTTATTGACTTTAACATATTCTTTCAACCATTAAATACATTTGGCTAACTTTAAAAACATTAACCAGTGACCATACATGTATGACATACAACTTGAAACACTTCATCTGTAAACTAATTGAGATTTGAATTGATTGATAATTGGACTCATTTGGAAAGCTATTTTAATAAAACAGCCAATAGTTCAAAAGTAAAACCAAAATCACTTCTCTTAGAATTCTATTTGACAAAAACTTGTATACAGCCACCTAGACTTTTTGAGCTTCTAGGGGCCCGGCTATCTATAAAAACTTGCTTGTTTCACTCACTGGATACTAAAATCTTCTCCCAATATAAACCTGCAGCACTTATTACATCTAGAACCTTCGGCTTCCACCCTGGAACAGTTGCTAATAATACTATCATCTGTACCAAATGTATATGTTAATTTTACATGTTCTGAACAATGTCCAAATTGTGATAAAAATAATTGTACATCCAGTGAGAGCTTTATGGTTTTGCCACTTCAACCACAGGCATCTCCTAATCCAGATTATCTGTGCTTAATCAGGCAGTCACAGCATGTCTGTGGTCACAAACTGTCAGCCATCAATAACCTAACAATAGAACATATGTGGGGTTCTGTTCTTTATTTCGGTGTCTGCCAGACACTTTAACTTCTGGTCTGTCACATCCTCCAGTCCTTAAAACATCAGTAATCAGCTGAATCAAAACAGCTGTGAATCAGTGTATATGTAAATTTCTCATCAAGACCACAATGAACACTTGTTCACAATCTGATTAGGAGTATGGTAAAATCCCAGTATTTATACAACTTATATGATATATAGAGAGCACAATGAATATGAATGTATAGACACAAGCCATCCTTGTATACTGTTTCTAGTCACATAGTGAAGCTAACTGCTGATTTTTACAGAGCGGAAGTTGTCTTAACTTGGCCATCTTAATGTTACTGTCTGGTTAAACGCATAGATCTACATACATGTATTCATGTATGTGATGATGTGTAACTCATTAATTTAAAAGTACTAGATCATCTACATGTAACTATGGCTTCACCTTTCCCATTTTTATCATGTTATCATATAAGTTAACGATGCATGACGTGTGCATGTTTTGTTTGATTGGGGTTTAATATTGACATACCTTACTTAAAAGGCATTAGACGAGGAGAGAATAAAATACCCTGATCATCGGATGAATAAAAACCAAAAGAACCCTGGCACACATATTGAGTGACAGAGACAGTCTTAGCTGGAGATCCATCCATCTGTCATTTTAATAAATTAACATGTGAAAGACACTGTAAATAACGTATAATATCACAACTGGAATAGTTTCAAAGTCTCAAGACAAATTAAAAATATCGCTGGAACCAGGGGTTTAGCTAGAAATCAAAGTATGTTGTCCTAAAATGATCATTTTGCTCCATTTTTCAATTAACAGTGTGTCCAATTTTAACAGTTTTGCTCCTTCATATAAGTTTCTTAAAACATGGCTTCTAAATATAATATTTGTGGTAGGCTGACATAGAAAACAGGCCTTACTTTTTAACACAAACGGTCATAAAGGTTACGTGGAGGTTACCGTTCATGCAAACTAAGACCATGTACATCGGATGTGGGCACTTGTGCCAAAGTTGGGGGGAGGGTCCGGGAGGGGGATGTCCCTTGTTCTTCGCGAAGCATGGGAAATGGTTTGGTATCACTTTCACTATCAACTTGAGTTCAAATTTTCACTTAAAGCAAATAAAAAAAAATAATTTTTTTTTTTTTTTTTAAATACTGCCTCGTTTGGGCACCCAAATACACGACGCCCAAACCTGTTTAAATGGGTTGAAAATCGGGCTGGGTCAGGCCCTGGCCTACGTAACCTATATGCGAGAATGACCATTCGCGCAAATTTTTCCCGTACCTGAACGATAGGTTACGTGGGTTTTTTGGTAGATCGGTTACGTAAAATTTTAAATAAGTAAGGCCTGGAGAATTAGTAAAAGCCTGGGGTTATCAGGTGCCCTCATGACCTACATGTTGGACTTGAAATACATGTACTTGTTACTTATAGTCCAACATGCTGATTGCAAGATGCCAATGACAGTCAATAACTAGTATCAATATTTTTATATATAGGAATTCAAACCATAAGTGCCTCCGAAAATTCATTCATAAAAGTTGGGCAGTAACTTCCTTTCACAAGTTTATGAACAACTATACTTTTAATAAAAGTCAAAACAAATTAAGTAAGCTTATCTCATGTTTTACAAAAGCTTTCAGATCTAAATGTCAAATATTGTGTTGGCTAACCGCTTAATACATTTTTTTAAACATATATATGGGGTGCCAAGCCAATGAAACCACTCTGTGATATGGTATATGACTTTAATACAACACTGGCTTCTCCATTTCCTAAACAAAACTCGAGTTCACTGAATCAAGAACCAAACCAAGAGTTGTTAATTGAGATTTATCAAGAATTTCTGATTAAATCTGACCACCCTTTCGACTATATCATCAATATAGTTTGAATATACTCAGAGTCAGTGGCAATCAAAGCAGCAAAAATAAGCTTATACCTGAAAAGAATCCCTTAATATTTGAATATTTAATTTGCCCCTGGTATTGTCATTCATTCTCGACAGTTTAACAGAACTCTTGGGGTGCTTAAGAGAACTCCCGGGGTGCTTAAGGTCTCTATAATTAGGCGGTACCTGGATGCTTTAAGTTTTACCTGTATAGCGAGCTGCCAGAGGACTATTTAAATATTCACCTTCAAAAATTCTTTTCGCAGATTTTAATTATCAGGTGACAATAGTCAATGAGCAAAGAAATGCACCTTGATGTTAGATTTGTGAACGATAATCAATTCATTTTATAAATAAACTTGTATATTTTTACAAAAACTACGGTAGGCCAACATGCATTTAAATGTGACAGTCGACTCTCGGCCTATCTAAACACAAAACTGTCTCGTTTGACCCACATACAACTGTCAACAAAGACTATAGCACATATGTTACTTGGGCTATTTGGCGACAAAATAATCCCTTTGTGTCACTTCGATATTTCCATTTTTTGATATTTTAGGTGTAAACAAGGAATGAGATATAAATAAACCATACAAAACCTACCCGTTGTTGTTGTGTTTGGGGCTTGAATGGTAGGGCTGCTGCAGTTCGTTGGAATCCCTCGAACTGTGCCACACAGCAGCGTGAAAAAAACAGTATAGACAACTTCAAAATGTAACTCCATCGTCACCACAAATTGTACATAATCTAAGCCGATTTGATCTTAATAAAATCAACCGATTCCCTGAAAATATTGCATGCCTTTACGCAAGTTGATGGAGAAACCCAAATTGACCGTCTCTGATATCAGCACTTTTCCTATCTGCAGGGCAAGTGCACCAAATAACATTAAGGAGAACTCCACAGAAGGGAGACAACTGTGGCCACTGGCATCCCAAAATCACATTCTTCCACACACTTTTATACATTTATGGATTGATACTCATATGATAAGTATCATTAAGGACTCTACTGCCAATCAGGGGTGAAATTTGGCTTTTTGAAAAACTTTCTGAAATTTTAATTTGATAATGCAAAAAAAAGTATTTAGATTTTTTTTTTATAGATATAAATTGATAAATGCGTGCCACAAAGATTATGCGTATCGGAGGGTTATATGGCACGGAATTATCAAAAATGTATCTATAATGTAGCTATATCTTTTTACATAAAAATAATATCGGCAACATGAAAATGCCCTTATGTGTACAAATTAAACACCAGCAGACCAGTCAACCTAATCAGATGTAAAGGAAATACTTTTTTATGAATATATTCTGACCATAATGTGTGTTTTCTTCTTTTATAAAATAAAATGACACAGGTCCCAGACGATATAATGTATTTCCTTTTAGTTTTGCTTTGTGTGTTTAGAACAGCATATTTTATTACATCATCTATTTTTTGTTTAGAATTCCTGTGCTCTCGGTATTTATTTTTTCAAAAGAAAATATGAAAAAAAAGGTCTGTTCTTTTCAGTCAAAACCCATACAAGGCAAACGAAGAAGAATGATGCGTGTAGCCTTAGGTATGTTTTAGTTTAATAACATCATGTTTAAAAAAAACAATAAAGAAGAAAATCGAGACACATAGGGTCTAGACCTAATAGTATTATCAGAAGTCTATCAATAGACTTCTAGGTATTATACATTACATTTACAACAACAACGATGATAATACTTTTTGTAAAATCATTTTTATCGGAACGACGTAAGGCCCAAATAAAACAAATTCAAAAGATGTTTTTATAAGCTCACAAGAAAAAAACTGCCTGAGCAGAAAACGTGACTCATCTGAGAACCATATTCTCTTCCAATGTTCCAGATTCCCTTGCTGTACTCTGTTACACCATCGGACCCGTTGACGCTGTGTTAGACGTGTTAAGGAGGGGGCAAGTTTGGGTCGTCTTGCTCGGATTCCAGCCTCTCTAAAATCGT
>JAVFBW010145420.1:0-12609 GCA_034783835.1 Mopalia ciliata | reverse complement strand
TTGGTGGGCCGATTTGTGTCAGTGTATGCTGTGCTGAACGATCTGTGTCATAACATGCGGGGTGGGCCGATTTGTGTAGGTATATGCTGTGCTGAACGATTCGTATGACTGATCTTAAAATTGTTGACACGGCTCGCATATAATTTTTGAAATACCGGTTAAAAATTGTAAAAAAATTTAGCAAGCTTACTATTTACCCCCAAACCGTCTATTTTGAATACTATGGAAGTTTGTTTGCTTGATTGGGGTTTAACGTCGCATTGAAGAGTATTTTATTAGGGAGGTGCTGGTTTGAATTTAAAGGTCAACTACTAAAGGCTTATTTTGAAAAATATAAGATCCCAGCAAAATCACCTGTTCTTACTTTAAGTTTTAGAACAGTTATTCCTTCAGAGAATAAAAGTTATGGTGTTTATTAACAGATTGGTTCGGGTAATTTGGTAGAAACAATGCGGAACGTGATAGGAATGTTCAATATGAAATTATATGGTTACTTTAAAGCAATCGGTCAACCCATTTTCAATATCTATTTTGGTACATAATAATTCTTGAAAAATGTTTAGTCATATTTGTTGGCAAAATTTGGTTTAACGCTCAATACAAACCATACTGCTTGTAACTTCACTTTGGTTGAATGCAGTATCACCCATCATAGTAGGAGGGTAACCTACAATGATAATATAAACTGTAAACACAGACACGTTCAGGAAACAATATATCTTAGTACGCAATGTTGGCAATATAACGCAGCGGCATTTGGTGGAATGTAAACGACATCGACTTATTGTGAGAAGTCGGAGCAGTATTGAACATCGGTTTATTTTCCATTTATGTTTTCGCTTCTATTGTCTTAATGGGGAGGGGAGGGGGAGAGAGATACAACCACATGTATGGTAATAACAGAAAAAGCGAGAGTTAATATCTGAATGATAAGTCCTGATCATATCGGTGTGCGGAGAGGACGTTTCAAGTTAATCGCGAATTTATTTCTCAAATTATCATGGGCTCAACACATAGGCGTCAACATAACAAACTAATGCAATGGCGGCAATTCAGTAAAAATCAATCCCATCCCCAATAGAAAAAAATATAAATTCCAAGTTGGTCGGTGAATTTGTTATAAAGTTCACAAAACATAGATGTGAATAATACTGAATACCGTCAAATTATGCAATGGAGACCCAACGGATATGGGTATCCCATCTGTAGTCTTAATAGGAGGGGTTTATTGTCCCAGTTAATCATTGAATTGGTTACAGAGTTATCGGACTCATTACAGACATGAATATTGTCAAATTATGCAATGGCGGCCGTTTTGTTTTGAAGGAATTTGGAAAAAGGCAATGTCATCTGTTATCAAATCATTGAGTCCACTACTCATATGTGTGAATATTTCAAACTTGAATTGGCGGTCATATTGTTTTGCTTAATTTCTTTAAATGCCATCCCACCCTTTGTCTTAATAGGAGGAAGCTGAATTTCAAGATAGCTGAATTTCAAGTTAATCGGTGAATTCGTTATCAACTTGTCATGTTCACAACACATAGGCGTGAATACTGTAAAATGATGCAATGGCGGCCAATTTGTTTTAAAGAATTTGATGAAATCCAATCTCATCCTTTGTCCAAAAGTCAGAAAGCTAAATTCCAAACTTGAAGTTAATCCGTTAATTTGTCCTCTCATTATCCTGTTCACAGAAAATACAGACAAGAATATTGTAAAATTATGCAATAACGGCAATTGTATGTGACGGAATTTGTTGAATGCAAATCCAACGTCTTACCAAGAAGAAGGTGCATACCAAGTTTGATGTTTTCAAGATAACCTGTTTATAAACATTCGTGTCACTTCTGCAATAGCGTGGAAAAAAAAAACCTCACAAGGATTTGATTTGCGCATATCTTGCATTTATTTCTGTCATATACATATAATATGACAAGCAAAACACACTTTTTATATACAATGCATTTATTTTGAACAAATCACGTGATCACAGCCAATTTTAAAATAAACTCAAGCTCTGTTAATAAAAGGGGGACTGTTAAAATAATTATAATATTAACAAATTGGTGCAATTTTTAAAGCCATATAAACAAACTAAACAATAAACAAACAACAGAACATGACATGGCTACAGACCACGACTGTGGCTTCCCCTTGGTGAACAAAATGACAAATTTCACAGTATGGACCAGCTATGGATTTGCCAAAGTTGCCACTGTTATAATAAATTTAACGTGTATAATTCAAAATGCTTCTTAATTATAATAGTTAATACACGAAAAGTATAATAACACATACAAGGAATTAAGTTCAAACTTATTATACAACGTTTTACTCAGTACAGGTGAAACAATACTCAAATGTAAGTCTTGAATACAAATTTAGAGCAACTCTATATTCCCAATGTGGCAACTGATATCTGTATCCTATACAAGACTGGAGCTAACGAACTGAAACTACAACAGATTCATGTGTCCATATGTATGCCTCACATGTTAAGTGTTCATGTTATATCCCTACAGACACCACATATAACTGTCTTTTGACTAGACGCCAAAAACGTATATTTAATTATGCCAACATTGGTTGGTTTGTTTGTTTGTTTGGGGTTTAACGTCGTACTCAAGGGTATTTCACTTATTTTACGACGGATTGTCTACGTCACACTGCACCTAGCCATATTTCGTTGGAAAACCGGGAGACAACCCCGTAAAACTCACACCCGCGATTGCCGGAGCTACATTACGTGGCTCGCTCATATACCTGATGTATTGTCGAGGTACATCTAGCGAACATTGGCAGATAATTGGTATGCCAATTTTAAAATACAGTTAGCCTTAGTTCTTACAGAACTCAGTACATCCAAGATTCGTAGGTCACTTAATGTTCCATTTATTCGCCTTAACGCTTAGGGATAATGACAATAAATGATTGAATAAATTTGATGAATTTTAACAAATGAATCCCTTGTAATTTTTTAAACTTTTTAACTAAAAACTTTGAGAAGGCTGTAACCCGAAATCGCATATAAACTAAAAATTTCAAAAACATTATTCTTGTCCCGATACATCATTTTTTATCTTTCAGAAGACAACTGAAGACAGTTTACACATCAGCTGTGTCAAGAATGTATATAGTTATAGCTTAAAATCTATATTGACTAACAAAAATTGACTGTAACAATACTCAAACCCTACGTGTTTTTGATTGACTGTGCTTTAATGTATTCAAAAAAGTATTTTACAAATTGGATGGTGTATCAATTCAATGGATGAAGAAATTGGTCGGAGGCTTATTGGCAACAGACACATTGCACAGGAGAAGACAAGTCGAAGACCAGGGCGTGATTTAACACATCTGCAATAAGACAGAGCATAAATATACACCACTAGATGTAACAACATATCGGTTTGTGTTGTCCAATTATCTTTACCAGAACCAGGGCAACATGAGGCTCCCTCCTTCTAACCTCATACACCACTCCTTCTAACAGCTAACCCACTATGAAAATAATTTTGCTTTATTTCGTTAGGATGAAATTTGTTTAAACAAAAGGTTTTAGTCTATAAATGATTATTACGATAATTTTGCATCCGTCAACATTAGTTTTATTATTTATCTTTGTATTATGGTAGGTTATAGACAAGACAAGCAAACATATTGATATTATCACAAAGTGCATGTGAAATTCATGTCATTAAAACAACCAGCATTAGCCATGTATTTAAGCACCAGATTGAATTAATGTACATGTACTTGTGTGTATATCTATTCGGAAACGTATATATCAAGCATGATCTTACAATTCAATACAATTTGGAAATGTTTGGTCAAAAACATACTTCTTTAGTTCATAACAAAGAAATAATCCAACACCCTGTATATAACTGGTGTATCTGTAAAGCACATGGCAATCGTCGTCACTTTGATAAGCGATCTATATGATAATAAAGGTTACATTGGATGGTGCATAATATTTGATCAATTTAGATCTATCCCTATTTCTAAATCAAGACAATTTGACTCACATGAAGTTGGCCCCAGTATCGGCCGCACAGGACATGCCCCATATGCTTACAACGTTGTGTTCTATCACAAAACAGAAAGTGGTTATCCAGAAATTGTATAATTATGTTACCACATTTTTAAATGTCGTTCAAAACTTATATTAATGGTGGATTAAAATGTTAACAGAACAAGAGAAGCCATTCTCAAACAATTCTGGACACGTTTCTTTATATTATATTCTTGGCGGAGAATGAAATTACAGCCAGAAACGCTAGGCTTTTCCACTAATATTGAATGTCTGCATACTGATCAGGCAAAATTTATAGTGAATGACTGGGATATGTTAAGGACACTGTAACAAAATTATGTATGATAGCACTTTCTATGCCAAAGTAATAACTACACAAGAAACAGATGTAAAGCAGAACATTTCTATTAAACTGTGTTATCAAAACTTCCTAATATTTTAAACTATCATAAATTAACCAAAAAAAAATTGCATGACTTAAAAATTATGCAAGAACAAGCAACCATATGACCCTTTTCTTCAATCTAAATGTATCTCTTGTCGCTTCTATTATGCCAGAAGAAATACATATGAATACAATTAAAATCTACAAATTGGTTGCTACAGTAGAATTTAAGCTGAACAGAATCAACAAATATTTTTAAAAATACATAAAAAGTTTGAATAAAGAATTTTTCAAAAGAAATTAAAAAAATCAAATATTATTTATTGATGTGAAATTGTTACAAATGGTCATCTTCTATCTGATCATTTTTGCCTTTTTTTGATCTGTTTCCCTCTTTACCAGTGTACAGTCATTGGGTCACAACCTTAGGTCGGGTCAGTTGTTTAATTTTTAAGTGTAATATCTGTTGTTTGATGGCTACACTTTGTTTCTTTCAAGAATGTGAAGTAGTCAATCCCCTGAGTTATTTTAATTTTAATCAGGCTGTATTATATTTCACATTTGCATGTTGTATATATATTATAACAAATATATAAGTAGAAAAAAACCTAAGCTGGTTATCTTTGGGCAATATTTCTTGTTCTATTTTACAACTTGCTTCACCAGTTAACATATGGTTAATTCCTTGAAGTAACCAAAATTGAATTGGACGGCCAGTTTAGAAACAGATTGCAATAATCTATTTGAGTATTATTGTAGTGGTTTAACGTACTGTTTGACAGTAAACATATTCAGTATAATATAATTAAATATTTAATATCTCAGTGTTAAATGTTTGATTGGGGATAAATCATACTTACCGTTATTAAATGTGTCACTGTGCCAGCCCAATGGATGCAGAAAGCCACCCTCTACACTACTTGAACTACTGTATTAGGAATAATTTCATAACTAAAACAAAAAAAAACAAGGCTATGCCGTTGAAAACAACAGGCTAAACTCCTTAGTTCCACAGTTAACCTAACTCATTTAACTAGGTTACCTAATTTGTTTTAAAGATATTGTCTTAAAAAACATTGCAGAACTGCTTATGCAAGTCTTTCAATCTAGACATTAGATAAAGTTGGTGGCGTAGTGTAATTTTGTGTTTTTATAACTCTTGTTATAAAAATCTCCAGCGTCTCTATTTCTTGAAGATTTTACAGGACTACTTTTTAGGCTTTGTCAGAAAATATTACAGCACCGACCTGAAATTGAACTCTAGAACACTGTTTAATAAATAAACTGCAGTACAAAATGAAAAAGAAATGAATAGACCCAACTGTAAGCTGTGGCTTTAAAACTCTTCTTTGACTTCAATCTTAGAGAACTCCTATTACCGTACAACATTCAACAGACTAAAAAACTCAACAGATAGACTATAATTTTACTAACAACAAATACTAATATTGTCTAAATTCTTCTATTATGCAGAATAATATTACATATTTGCATGTGATAAAATAGCTGAAAAAATTAATAATGAAAGACAACTCTAGTATGTCAACCAGTTGCCAACAGAGTTATTTCCCTTGTTTTTATCTGGCGACAAGCCAACACTATATAGATAGAGTTGGAGTGGTAAACTAAATGGATTGGAATACAAAATTCTGCCAATTAACCATGGTCACAAAGTATATTAATCAGCATGAGAGCCTGTTAATTCATTCTGCCCCATGTATGTTTGGTTTTGATTATTTTATCCCAAAGGTTGATGTGGTGATGTGTGTAGAACTTGTAAATACTGTTGTGTTTATTATTAGTGCATATCATTGGTATTCAATGGTATCAATATAATATATATATATTTACAAATAATCTGTTAAGTTACATGTACATCATTTCCAACCATATACAGCAAATTTACAAACAATATATACATATTATTCAATTTCAATTACAAATTTACAATACATCATACTTTTCAATTTGTATTAACCTCACTAATTTATACAATATTTAAGTGCTTAACAACTGACACACTCAAAGCACAGCCCCTACACCAGCTTGCTTTTTAATAATAAAGTGGCTATGTAACAGGGGAAAATATATTAAAAGGTGCTTTTTCTTAAGAAAAAAAAACAATAATCATGTATGTGTAAGCTTTTAAAATTTAACCATGTCATTAATTGCCCAAAAGGATGTAAGTTACAGGAATTAAGTTTATTGATGTACCAAAGTAGAAAATTCTTTATCGTTTTTCACAAATCTGGAAATGTAAAATTTGAAATAGATGGATTTTAGTAGAACAACTTAAACATAAATTTTATGTGTACATATTTGTATAATGCCTGTTATATCCAATATAGTCTACTCTGTAATTACTAGCAATACAATTACATGGTTTAATAGACTGATAAAGGGAAATTTAAAGTTAGAACAGGGTTGAGCATCACTTGGAATTCAGATAGTCTTAATTAACATAAAATCAAAATTAAAACATGAAGATACCCAAAATACAATTAAGAATGCTTGCTTCAAAGTAAATCTCAGCAATAAATCACTTTAATCCATTTCAAGGAAAATTAGAAATTTTACATTTAAATGTTTATAACAGTGAAATCTTCTATCTGTCAAGAATGGGTCAAACTTTTAGCTTTGTGTCCGGTACAATATTTCATAATTTTTAAATCTGTTTAAACTCAACAAAAAAAGTTGTTTTTGGTTAATATTGATTGAGTATCATTCATGATTGCAATAAATGGAGTGGTTCTACAGGAGAATTCTCTTTTCAAACAGACATGGCAAAACATCACATCCAGGTTATATACATGTAAATGACGATCACATGTCTAGCATCTCCTCCACTATTCTCTTAATTTAGTAGAATCCCAGGCCAGAGAAAAGTGACTTTTTGTATTTTTTAATTCTAAAAAATGGCATTTGTTTTACAACACCGGCTCACGTTGGAAAATCTAACTAACCATATGCATTTTGTTTACTTTGGTATTATTGTTGAGTGATACACATGGATGCATAGCAGCATATATAAACTAGTTTATGATTTGGCTGGTTGTTTGATGGTGGTGGGTTTTACATTGTACTCGATTATACTTAAAACAATCTTAAATCTTGAGACCCTGTAAATACAAGTTTATCAACAAGAGCTTATGTATAACGACAAATGTCACTCTAGTATATTCATTTAGTAAAATCATTCTTTATTAATAGACATGAGTGATATTAGTTTTAATACACAGGCTCAAGTTGATCAGATAATCTATTTTCTCACACTACACAATTTATCCCTTTGAGTCTCATTTTTGTGCCAAAAATCTGAACATTATTCAATGGCTTGCAAGAATATAATTTGTTGAGCCTCTGCACCAGAGGGGATGTCCGAATCATGTAGCTGTACAAAAGTCACAGCATTGGTGCATGCTCTTGAAACAAAGTACATGATGTTGTTACTCGTCACATCACAATTAAGTCAAGGATGTCAAAAACGTGAAGTCATCTCCATATTAAATACTGTGATAATACCACTAGTGTGTTATGACACTATGAACCGATGCATCTAGAGAGAGATTATCAGGGGTGAAGTGTGAGATGTAGGATTATCCGATAAAATGCTACCAAGACCATTAAAGGTGTGAAGCTCTGCTAAACATGTTACATGGCAAACACATATTGATGTTAGCACTTTTTGCTATTACAGTTATATCACTCATCAGATGTTACACAGGTTATTACATGTTACTTGTAGTACATGTATATAACTCTGTAGCCTACTGCTTTCACAAGCATTATCATGAGTTTCCAACAAAACTGCACCTTGTTTTTTAAAGCATCCATGAACTTCTCTGAAATGTCACACAACACAACCCTTGACAAATGTGAATGTTACGTTTAACCTACATGTAGAGAGTACAGTATGTTTTTCTTGGTCAAAAGAGGACGACACAGACACTAGTTCATATCCACAACATGTATTCAACATTTGGTTAAGATTAACAACTGAAATTCAGGGGTTCATAGTTTTTACACAGTTAGGTACTTGGGACACTTCTTGGAAGAAAATGCAAATCAGCTACTGTCATGGTTGTCACTGACTATAAACTATGGAATTCAATTTCTCAATAAGAAAACAATCTTAGGATCATATGGGATATGGAATTCAAACTTTAATCCTGTGTCCTGCATGGACACAAATATGCCTGGTAAATTCTTCAACAGAACACATGTTCAACATGTAGAGGAATCATGATCTCAAAGTAGTCTGGTTATAACACTAACAGAACAACAATAAAATGGTAAATACCTATAAACAGAACCCAAGGTTTTATTGATGAGTTTCAGCTCCTTTGAAATACTATCTGTAATATGGCTACATGTATCTTTCAATCCAAGAATCCAACTTACTCACAAAACTTCTTTGCATTCATAGCTTAGAACTAATCATGCATCAATAGCGATTAGCTCATTTCCCAATTCTATTAGTCTGATACAAAAATCTTGGTAAGCAGTCACATAAGAAAAGAAATAAATTACCTTCCTTGTTGGGTAAACACATGCACATTCAATGCAGTGATTGGACTCGAGAGATGCATTATGATTACATCTTAATGTAAAAGGAGCATTTTTTCCAAGCTAAAATAGCATATATAAATAAATGAAGTTTCACCTCTTCTGCCTTCCCTTACATAAGTTCAGTATTATTTTCGATCTTTGCCCTGACTGGTGTCATGATCACATGGACAATTTGTATAAGGTTCAAATTTAGATTTATCTTTATACATGTAGCATACATGTTCATGTATACAAGGGCATAGGGGTGTATAATTTGTTTGATACCTAAAACCCTTATATGAAAAGGCAACAAAGCTCTTAACTTTCTTGCATCATTCAACAGTAATTTTGATATTTAAATCTGCACACCGACAAGGGAGGCTAATCACATATATATTTCTGACTTATTCCAGACAGTAAGCAGACACTTTGTGTTCATGGTTTTCAAATAACTGGTTTGATATGCTTTGTCAGTTAATATTTTTAACAGCAAACCAGATACTCGCCTTGTTAGTGATCCATCTGTTTTTTATGTATCCAAAGTTCGTGCTTTGATTGAAAATATTTCCGACATTTCCAACAACGGTGATTTAAAGTTCTTATATGTCGGTCTGTTTCTGCTAACATGTCAATGGGCAAGCGCTGGTTGTTTCCGTGACCATCAAACACAAACAACAACTCATCATCTGACTCGGAACCTTGCATCTCGTGTTCACTCAGAGTCCGGGGTTCATCAGGACCATTACTGCTACTCGTGCTTGTACTGCTGTGACTTGCAGATATTGTCTTACTTGCCGGCACATTTTTGGGGGTCTGCGGTCTTTTTTCACCATTAGTAAAGCTTGATGAACTTAACCGACTTGATGTGCCATTGGTACGACTGCTTGATGATTTTGTCGGCCTGTTAATATTGTTTGTTGTAGAAACTGATGATGTGCCTCTTGATGGGCCAGACTCTGAGGAGTTTGTGCCAAGGCCTGTTCCACGACCAGACCCTGAGCGAACAAAACTTGAAATCACACCTGTGCCACCTCTACCTGAGCCTGAGCGAACAAAGTTTGAGTTCACTGAAGAACCACGCCCTGACCCGGATCTCACAAAGTTTGGAACTTTACTTTCATGTTTAACACTTGACCTTGAAACTGGCGTCCCTGTTCGTTGAGAGCTTCGGCCAGTTTGATTCTCTGAAGATGAATTTTTGCTGGAGGAGCGTCCATTCTGAGAGGAGGATTCAACAGAAGGTGCTCGACGAGCTGAACGAGCCAAAGCTGATTCTGTAGGTTTCGTGGGATTCACTGAGCGTCTTGTAACAGGTGAAGCCTTTGCTGAGCCAGACTGTGCTACGGTGGACAGAGCTGAGCGTCTGGATGGTAAACTCTTGCTCATGGCTGAACGACTCAATGAACTGCTGGATCTATTTGACTTAGAAACTCCTGGACTAACACCCGTATCATCCTGAGTTTTTCCACCTCGGAGACAAACAGGTTCCTCTTCTATAACACCATTTACAACAAGCTCTGTAAACAACAACATTAAAGAAAACTGTTAAAAAATAATAATGTAGTACAATAACAATTTCTACAACAATGGCTTAAGTCGGCCTTTCCAAAGAATATGGGGAACGCTTGAGCGGCATCATGGCTGATAATCAAATGCCAATCTTAAACATTTAGGTTAAGCATTATTTGTAACTTAAGATTTGTTTATGTGTTTCATCGAAGTTTGACTAAAAGCCAGTTAAGGTTATTTGATCCTGTCATGGCTTGCCAGTACAATGGGTAGAGCAACTCCCCCTATACACCACTTGCAACAAACATAGACAAGATAGCACAATATCCATTCAATACATAAACTGTTACCGCCCCTAACAGATTAGCTTCATGTTGCCCCATGGCTTCCGGATCACCAGTGCGACAGGAAGCTCCCTTTCAACCCCATGCCTTAGGTTAAGCAGTAATCACTTTCTTAAATCAGTGTTACGCACACTGGATTAAGTCTTATAAGCTTATACAAGTTACATGTCGTACATGTTTAATACAGTAAATTATCATATTATCAACAGATTAAATTCAAGAGCCTGAGGACATATTTTCCAGACTTGGTCACTGTTGTGCAAGTCATACTTACTGATTGCTGGACCAGTCTGATATTGGATACAACAATAAGATGAGATTACAGAGAACCCCAGTAAGATTATTCCTTTTATCACTGGAGAAAATTAGTAATGTACTAACCGTCTAGCATGCCATAATTAAGTTAACATCATTATTAAATACCTGGTGTAGTACTTACAAGGCCTGTTTTTTTATCTTAACACTGAAGAAACTTCTCAATAACACATTTAAATCTATACATCAATACAGTGTACCTTGACTTCAGTTTGCTGTGAAATGATATGTACATAACAGGTACGTGAATGAGAGCCAAATACCAGAGGCTTATAATAACAGTGTTAACCTGTGTTTGTTTGTGTGGAAGTTAACAAACAGGCTTGGAACTACACAGTATGCTTGAAGAGGTTAACTATAAATAATAACCCATACAGAGAGTAAGCAGCCAGAATGAAGATTTACATGTGTATTCAAAACAAGTGGCAGTGAGTGAAAGGTCAAAGGTGTGGACGTTTCCAAACTGCTCACAGTGCCTGAATTATTTTTTGAAAAAACCTGACAATGTTGTATCTGCCTCTATAGAAGGCACTGAATAACATTGCAAAATCAGTAAAAACGCATGTAAAATTACAATGTTATCAATTATTGAAAATTAAGTCAATTATACGGTACTTAAAATTACCTGAATAATTCAAATCAGATCAAATTTATTATTGTTACATTATGTAGCTCACTAATGAAATGAAAATATGCTGTTTTATTCAAATGTGTTTATATACATGTAGATTCTAGCTATATTGGTTTCTCTTCCCCTAGTTTTTTGGGGTTTTTTTTGCTGTTTTTAACTTCCAATGTGTACAATGTACACAGTCCCAGTTTACACTCTCTTCCTGTTATACAAATAAGTGGCTTGGTACTTAATGTAGGTTACCTAAAACACACAGCTTGTCTGATCATCTTAAAATGACACAAGAAAGATTAAAAAAATGCCAGCCATATAGTGAAGACGTTTGTTCGGTAATATTGCTAATCAAAAGTCTGGCTGGAGGCACGGTACATATCAATTGCTAAAACTAAAAAGGTACTCACACTGGATCATCAGATGATAACTAATTAAAACCAAAGAATCCTCTTGGTGACTTTACACAGATCTTATTTACCCATAGCAGCTTGAGATTATCATGCAATACATGTACCTCTTTAACCATATAAGGATTGATTGATTGATTGATTGATCGATTGATAGATTGGTGTTTTACTATATATATGTGCTTAAGGGTATTTCCCTCATAAGAGCGGTATATACCAACAATAATTGACACTAACGCAATGATGTTTGTTTTTTTGTTTGACCAGGGTTTAACATCGTACTCAAGGGTATTTCACCTAAATGAAAACGGATTGTCCACTTTACACTGTTCCTTGCCCTATTCTGGTGGAAAACCAAGAGAAAAACCTCGTAAAATACCACCCCATGATTGCCACATCTTGTGACTCACTCATATACCTGAGGGTGGACAGACTTG
>JAVFBW010145409.1:0-12609 GCA_034783835.1 Mopalia ciliata | reverse complement strand
GGCCGTAGGTAACCCAGAGGACCATGGGCGTAGGTAACCCAGAGTACCATGGCCATAGGAAAACTAGAGTACCATAGCCATAGGTAACCTAGTGTACCATGGCCATAGGTAAACTAGAGTACCATGGCAGTAGGTAACCCAGAGTAACATGGACATAGGTAACCTAGAGCTCCATGGCCATATGTAACCTAGAGTACCATGGCCATAGATAACCTAGAGTACCATGGCCATAAGTAACCTAGAGTTCCATGGCCATATGTAACCTAGAGTACCATGGCCATAAGTAACCTAAAGTACCATGGTAGTAGGTAACCCAGAGTACCATGGACATGGGTAACCTAGAGTTCCATTGCCATATGTAACCTAGAGTACCATGGCCGTAGGTAACCCAGAGTATCATGGCCGTAGGTAACCCTGAGTTCCTTGACCATAGGTAACCCAGAGTACCATGGCCATAGGTAACCCCGAGTTCCTTGACCATAGGTAACCTAGAGTACCATGGCCGTAGGTAACCCAGAGTGCCATGGCCGTAGGTAACCCAGAGTACCATGGACATAGGTTACCCAGAGTACCATGGCCATAAGTAACCTAGAGTACCATGACAGTAGGTAACCCAGAGTACCATGGACATAGGTAACCCAGAGTACCATGGCCATAAGTAACCTAGAGTACCATGGCAGTAGGTAACCCAGAGTACCATGGCCATAGGTAATCTAGAGTACCATGGTCATAGGTAACCTAGAGTACCATGGCCATAGGTCGATCTTCTGTTGGACTTTCCAACTCAACCTCTCGCGGTTCAGGTGATGTATAATGGTGGCCACTCGACATCAATTCTGTCAATTTCTCCTCGATGTTGTAACCCATAAGATCCTTACGAGTAATTATCCCAACAACATGATTGTGATCATTAACGACTGTAAGGTGTCGCAGACCAAGACTACGGAATATGATGTAAGTTCTGTGGAGAGAAAACTTCTCTGGTACACACAGAGCTGATTGGTTGATATATGGATTCTGAAAATGTAAAGAAATGATTTGGTTAATTATCATGAGGTTTGATGCTGTACTTACTGTTATTTCACTTATATGGTGTTGTATCAGCCCTACTATATAACGATACTCAAGTGTGTTTACTATCCTGGTAACATAACCTTTGTAAACAAATATGTATATTAGATAACCGCGGTCACCAAAGATTTATAAGCACACCCATGCCATTTAATAATTCACTGAAAAAATCTGTGGTAAATGTGCATAAATTTAGTATAGACATTAAGATTGTTTGTTTGTTTGTTTGATTGAGGTTTAACATTGTACATTCAATTGGAATGGTCTCATTTTAAAAAGGAATGTAGTTTAGTGCAAGGCCAATGTGTTTCCAAAATTTGGACCCTACGTCAAGCGGTATTGTTTATATCTTGTTCAAACCCTCTATACAGAGGGACAGACCGACGGAAGGACGTCATGGTGACAATAACCCTATGGCATAATATGTTGATGGGATAAAAATAGCACATCAACATATTATAAAAAATGTGGACATGCTTATTGGTTGGACTTACCAAGTTTAGGTAGAGCTCATCATATTGGTCGTCCTGCATGTACTTATCCAAGGTTTCACTCACTCTGTCAGGATCGGACAACTTATCTATTGTCAACTACAACAACACATAAACCAACCAAATCATTAGGTATCTCTATAAGACAGTCAGGATAAGACAACTTATCTATTGTCAACTACAACAACAACACGTAAACCAACCAAATCATTAGATATCTCTCCAAGACTGTCAGGTTCAGACAACTTATCCATAGTCAACTACAACAACAACACGTAAACCAACCAAATCATTAGATATCTCTCCAAGACTGTCCGGTTCAGACAACTTATCTATAGTCAACTACAACAACAACACGTAAACCAACCAAATCATTGAATATCTCTCCAAGACTGTCAGGTTCAGGCAACTTATATATAGTCAACTACAACAACAACACATAAACCAACCAAATCATTAGATATCTCTCCAAGACTGTCAGGTTCAGACAACTTATCTATAGTCAACTACAACAACAACAACAACATGTAAACCAACCAAATCATTAGATATCTCTCCAAGACTGTCAGGTTCAGACAACTTATCTATTGTCAACTAAAACAACAACAAGTAAAAGAGTTGATTGTTATTTTTAAATTATTCAACAAAATTTATTTCAAATATAACTAAACTGTTTGTACACAGCTACTCATTATTTCAACCTACCATTATTATGCTATTGTAATATTGGTATCTACCAGTAATGATAATGTTAAATATCAACATTTTCTTCCATAATAAAACGACATATTTTTTTTGTTTTGAATTAAAACTTAAGTGACAGCATGAGGACCCATTAGATGATAGAAACCACCCTCAAGTGACAGTCCGTGATAAACAAAGCTGAGGGGTACTATAAAACTAAACATTAGATTCTTAACTGTATAATAAACTCAAAATTAATAGTTGATGACAATATCAACTATAATAGACTCAGTATGGATATCAATTTCTTGGTTTACTTTAACGACACCTTATCCCCATATATGTTCTTCTAACATCTAAATTCCACTTAAAGACACTATTTCCCACCTGATGATAGTCGACTCCGGCTATATCAGCGTTACCATGGTGTTCTTCATCTGCTTCGAATGACGACGTAAACAGGTCTTCATTCATCAGGAGAACTGTTATCTCTAACCTAGAAATGCATAGAAAGTGTTTCCATTGGTAACAGTTATAAATATTACAGAAGGAATCATTTCAACTCCTGAAGCTCAGACTTAAAGGAATTTTACAAACCACAAAAATATATTGTTTACAGAAATAAATTCATAGTTTGTATACTTGTGAGAAGAGTGAAGTTACACTGCAGAGAGATAACACATTTAGAATGGCAAATCACATTGTTTTGTGTTGGTTGTGTTCCTTTTTTATCTGTAAGCATATTTCATAGGGGCAATGTGATTTCACCATGCAACAGAAGTGAGTGTGTTACACGGTGCTCAAGAGTATTTCTCTTACATGGCCTATATAATGCAGGCGAGTGTTTTACAACATAAAAAAACAGTATTTCACTCACATGGCCTATATAATGCAGGTAAGTGTTTTACAACATTAAAAAAAACAGTATTTCACTCACATGGCCTATATAATGCAGGTGAGTGTTTAACAAAATAAAAAAACAGTATTTCACTTACATAACCTGTATAATGCGGGCAAGTGTTTTACAACATAAAAAAAACAGTATTTCACTTATATGACCTATATAATGCAGGTGAGTACTTTACAACATTAAAAAAACAGTATTTCAGAAGTATTCCACTTGCATGAATTATATAACAGAGGTGGGTGTTTTAAACACTAGGACTATTTCACTTATATGACCTATATGTTTGGTGAAAGGTTATCCACTTACAAAGACTGTCATGTATTCCAACAAAAAACATAAAATCTGAAATGTTTTGCTTTACTGGAAAGTTACCTTGCCAAAGTGCCAAGTAAAGACAGCAAAACTTCAAAACCATCAAACTTGTTAATACCCAGAAATTTAAATAATAATAGCTTTAGTGGTGTTATGTGTTGTTACCATGCCTACCTGGTGATAAGGCCGTAGAAGACCTGGTTTCCATGGGAAGTCTCTTTAATCACTGGGAATCCCCCGTGATTAGTGTTCATGAGATAATTTGCCAATGTTTTAATCTTCTCCCGCGGATTAATCGTACACACTGGGGACGCCATTAGATCACGGGCATTAAATAATTCCAAACTTACTCTGAAATATAGACAAGAAATATTAAAATCCAGTAGTTATAAAAAAAAAATTATAATTAAATAATGTGAATATCTCTACATCATTCATTTTTTTATTTTTTTATTTACGGTGTATTGTGCTTACTGTGCAGATAATATATTTTATGGCTTTATTTTGTAACAACTTCTTTAAAAGTCATTTTCATGTAATACACTAATGCCGATACTGCTAGTAATATTGTCCGAAAGTTCTATCCATAACTTTGTTACTTTGTTACAATTTAAAATACAAACATCATTTTAATAGACTCAATACCATCAGCTAATTTTATTTTTCCAGGGTCCAAAAAGATACTAACCAAAAGCTTAACAAAAATTTTGAAAGACCCTGCCAGCTTACATCTGTTTTTTGTTGATGACGATATTGGTTGGATCTTGGTCTAAGAATGGGATACACTTGAGTTCTAAGAGAGCATGATACAGAGGATGAGTGAAGAAATCACCCACCCACTTTGACACCATCACGGACACCATAATAGGCAATAAAAACTGGACGTCATTCGTTAACTCCATCTGAAAATATATGACATTTTACACATCTATAGTTCACACACAAGCACATAGAGAAATCTGAAGTAACCACACATTTTTGCAAAGTGTAGGAATGGTTTTTCATTTTACTCGTTTATAATCCAGAATATAGCACTTCTTATATATATATATGTAGCTGTTTTGGTTGGTTGATTGGTGGTTAAAACCATGCTAATGTAGGGGTACCTCACCTATGTGACAGTGCTCTATCCAACAATAATTGTCACACTCACACAACCTTAATAAAAAGTCAAGTGTTTTTCTCTGTTGGAAAATTAATGATCATCCAGTGCTTTGTAAACCAGTATGTATTTCGCTGAAACATGCTGCCTTCGGCCGTAGGGCTCGCTACTTTGTCAAGTGTCAAGCACTATCAAGTCAAATGTACTATGTACGACAAGGACAGTTGTGCACCATGAAAATCTCTTGTTGATTTTGTTTTTATTTGTTTGATTGGTGTTTAATGTCGTACTCAAGGGTATTTCACTTATTGCCCACTTCACACTGTACACAGCTTTAATACGGTGGAAAACCGGGAGAAGACCTCATAAACACCACCCCCGCGATTGCCGGAGGAACAACATGTGATTCGCTCATATGCCTGATGGTCGAAAGGCAGACTCGAACCCATGAACGGTAAATCGAAGCATTTCCAGCTCACTCGCTACCACTGAGCCATGGCCGCGGGCCCAATCTCTTGTTGAATTAATCAGTAAGTTATGGGAATCAGGGGCTGTTTATGTCATTGCTCACCATAATAACAGTGACGGCTAAAGTTAATCGTGAGACACCACCAAAAAATGAGGCTGCTCCAATTAGGGCAAATGCTCCGGGGTCCATCCATGCCCAATACCCAGAATCCTCAGAATGAACAGAAAAAAATGTTGAGAGAAGCTGACCAACAATACGTCCGTATAACGCTCCAATATAACTGAAACAAAACAAGGAGAGTATCAGTAACAAGACACTAATGCTTTATATAAAAATAAAAACCCACTTCATCAGGGTAAATCATTACAAATTCAATGCTTTGATGAAAGCCTTGATGAAATATCAGTGCATTGAAAAACACAGTTTTGTATAATCACTGTCCTTAAACTAAAACAAAAGGCTCAACTGTACTGAGGCTGTCACATCTTAGTTGAAAATAAGCCCAAGCGAGTAATTACAAGCTTGATTGGGGTTTAAAAGGGAACACCTGTTAAGTTTTTGGCCTGTTGTGGTCATTTTGGGTAATGAATAAAGGTAATTGTGCTAAATTATAACAAACAGTTATGTTTCAATTAATAGATATCACGCAATTAAGATTTTCCGGTCAAGAGTTGTGACGTAGCTGTAGCTGGGGTTTAAACAATGACTTCTTCCCCATACGCGTACGTTATCAAGCTTCTGACCAATCAAATGCATTGTTTTTTTCACCGTTTTAAATCGCTTCTTATCGCTAAATTAGATATAACAAACAAAAACAACATTTCCCTTGATGGAAACATATTTTTAAGACACGTTTCATCAGATGAAAATAAGTTATTATTAATGCTTGTGGTCATTTAAAGCCATACTTAAGGTTATTTCACTCACAGGACCACGTGCCAGCACAATGGCTAAGGGAACACACTCGACGCCACTGGCAACAAACACTCGACGCCACTGGCAACAAACACTCGACGCCACTGGCAACAAACACTCGACGCCACTGGCAACAAACACTCTACATTACATTACCAAGGCAACAAACACTCGACGCCACTGGCAACAAACACTCAACGCCACTGGCAACAAACAAAGACAAGATAGGACAAGTACAGGACAATCACAAGCCTTACTAAAATGATGTCGCCAACAGATTGACTTTATGTTGCTCTAAGCCATTGGAAACGCCACGATAACTGGAAGTTCCCTTCCAAACCTCTGCCACAAGCAAAAAACGTTTGCTGGCATAAACCTCTAAACTTAAAGCACATGTATTCCACAGGAGTGTTGTATCAAATCAACAGGTGTTCCCATATCATACGATTTTTTTAGGTTTTTTCACCACCGACTCAGAACATTACCAAAGGCAAAAATCGGACAGTAAAATAAAACCCCAAACAACTGATGAGCTCTATTTCATTCATTTCACATCTCACACAGTAAATAGTCACACTTAAACATTTGTAAAACATAAAGAGATTTCTTCTCAGGGTGAAATAATGTTCTTACTATGATAAGAATTAAAAGACAGTATGACAAGGCTCTCAAGACTGACCTTATCCAGACATTGCTAATAATCAGAAAATGTGCCACTTGTCTACCTGTACCAATTACTGAATAAACTCACAGCATAGGGACGAGAATTCCACATGACACAGAGGTCCCAGAGGCCCAGCATACCATGAGGAAATAGAATGGTAACACGGTGAATAATGACCCATAACCAAACTCCAGGTGTGTCTTCCTGGAGAACAGGTGTTTAACGGCCTCTTCACTTGTACCAAATAATAACGTCGCCACTGGAAATATAAAGATAAATAATTTTTATATTCATAACATACTCAATTATTAGCATTATTAGAATATGAGATATTATATTTCCATAAATATTCAATTAGAGCAAACCACACAGCCTGTACAAAAAGGCACAACTACAGTTAACGGTTAATCTGTCAACCAATTTTCATCAACAGAGGCCGTATAGTTTTTGAGTTTTGATGCAGAAAAAAAATATACCTCTGATTATGACAAATTCCAACTTTGTATCAATAGAAATAAAAAAAAGGCTAGTACATTTTAGCAAAAGGTACAACTGCAATCGATATTGAATGTGTCTTCCAAGTTTCACAAACATAGGCCTTGTATTTTTTATTTTAAACATATTAAACACCTTAATTAAGCTGCCCTAAGCCAGAGAGCCTAAGTATTATAAAGAATGATCAACTAACGACAAAATATATAATCATAAGACTAATCTTACATTCATTGTAGGAGCCATTTGTTTTCCAAGTGGTTTGGCCAACCTTCCAATCTGAACCTTTAGGGCAGGAGAAATGATACACTGACTGTTCAACATGTAATCCATTCCTCGTGTCATTTAAACAACCTGTACTGAATACAAACACTCACATGATACATCAATTAGTCAAATCTTTATATTTTTTAAGAAACCTTTTGACAAATTCTATGTTGCCCTTTATATCTGAGGACACACAGAGCTCTGTCAATATGCACCAGGTTATCTATTCCCGAAATAAAGATATTTGAAAGTGACCATTGAACTGATAGAAGGTTACTATTTATATAATTTATTTAGATAGTTATTATTTTATTTGATTGATTGGTTGATTTATTTATTTATTGCGGTGGGGTGATTGGCCATGTGTGTGATAGCTGACTGAAAGGTGGATTAACTGCTTACACCAGATTACATCGTAATTGTGAAGTACAGATAGGCCCTCAACAAGGAGTGTTTGTTTCTTTGTTTGATTGGGGTTTAACGTCGTAATCTGCATATGATGACAGATTGTCCATTTCACACTGTTCCTAGCCCTATTACGGTAGCAAAAGAAGAAGAAACCTTGTAAAAACCACCCCCGCGATAACCGGAGCCACATCATGTGACTCACTCATATACCCTAGGGTAAACAGACAGACTCGATCCTGTGAACGGTAAATCGAAGTAGGCATTAGCAACCACACTTGCTAACCACTAAGCCATGGCTGTGGGCCCTCAACATTGGGTTTTAGCAACCAACCAACTCTAGGTGAACAATAAATTGATGTTTATAAACACCAGCATGTAATTTTGATTATCTGCCTCAAAATAGTAAACCTATTCCAAACAACCAGGGCTATTCAAAAACATGTGATGACGGACCACATTAGGCACAAAATCTCTGTATCAATGTTTATATAATCCTCAACTAGAATGTCTTTTTTGCATTTATATATCAATCTATCTTTGCCATTTGTGAAATTATGAATTCTTCTCAATCTGACAAGTGCTCAGCTGAAACTTTAGACAGAAATGTTATAAAAATAAGATAGCACTAACCTGATGTTACCTGTAGAACCTTCAATACAGGTAAATGGAGAGCAGTTAAAAGCTGCAGGTAAAAATACTGATACTGTTGTGACTAACACCTGCAATATCAAACAACATAGTATGATTAATTGTCTGCAGATTCACAATGCTCTAGTTGTTTCTGTTGGATTATGGTACATATAGACCTATAATGTCTCAAGTTTGAGGTAGAATTACATTATTAAAATCTCCATTACAGTTACAGGTGAAACCATTCGAGAGACCCTTTGAACCCATAAAAATCACCATTACAATAATGGTGAAATCATTCTAGAGACCGTTTCAACCCATTAAACTCACCATTACAAGTTTAATCATTCCAGAGACTCTTTGAACCCATTAAACTCAACATTACAATTACAGGTTCAATAATTATACAGACTCTTTGAACCCATGAAAATGGAGACTTTTTGAACCCATTAAAGTCATCATTACAATTACAGGCTCAATCATTATAGGGACCATTTGAACCCATTAAACGTAACATTACAATTAGAGGTTCAACGATTCTAGACCTTTTGAGCCCATCAAACTCAACATTACAATTACAGGTTCAATCATTCTAGAGACCATTTGAACCCATTAAACTCACCATTACAGTTACAGGTTGAATAATTATAGAGGCAATTTGAACCCATTAAGCTCAACATTACAATTAGAGGTTGAATAATTCTAGACCATTTGAGCCCATCAAACTCACCATAACAATTACAGGTTCAACCATTCTGGACACTTTTTGAACCCATAAAACTCCCCATTACAATTACAAGTTGAATATTTCAAGACCATTTGAACCAACTAAACACACAATCACAGTTACAGGTTCTATAATTCTAGACCATTTGAACACATTAAACTCACCATTACAATTACAGGTTCAACCATTCTGGAGACTTTTTGAACCCAAACTTTTGTCATGGCTGCCAACATTCTTTTCCTAATTCGAGCAAATTTCAGGTTTAAAAATGTGAAAAGGGCTCCTAATATACCCCCCACAATTCCTATAACGACTGTGGGGAGAAACATAAGAATGTTTACATCAATGCCATCTGATATCTGAAATAAAGAACAGAGAAGGAAATTTTAATATCTATATACTTGACACAGGGTTATCCCCAAGAATTGGCCAACCAAAACGTTTATTGAGATTTATATGTTAATACAATGGTCAGTTATAGGGGATTAAACCAATGGCATAGTAAGTTCATAAAGTCTTCACAAATTTGCTCACATGCTGTTACTTTGAAGTACAGGTATTGTCACCATGACACCTGGGTATGTGAAAAAGCTAAAAACCACCTTGTATTATTTTACATGTTGATTTGCTCACATGTTGTTACATTGATGTACAGGTATTGTCACCATGACACGTGGGTAGGTGTATTATTTTACATGTTGATTAATACGGCAAGCGTTATTCTCAATAATTACATTATTTTTTCGGAACTAGAATCTGTTCAAACTGACAAAGTGTAATCACAAAATAACAAAAATACATATAATTAAATGTTTAGTTAATGTTGCAGGAATGCTTCAGGTAAATAAAAAATCTAAATATACTTACATTAAACAGAATATATCTTTCTTTTTTGAACTGGCCGAATGACCCTGTATACTGAAACCCTGAGAATGCTGAGTTAAACAGGTCTGTTGTAAAGGTGGACACCATACACGCAAAGAAAATCTGCCAGGAAAGTTTGATATTCCAGAACGATGAAACTTCTTCCATGGAGAATAATAAACCACCAACAGGTGCCCCAAAGGCTGAAGCAACACCTGCAGCCGCTCCTGCTGATACAAAATTACGTCTGAAAGTTTTTAAAAAATAACAAATTTTATCTCAGTTTTTCAAGACACTGATGGAATTATTAAGAAAAACTACCTTAATGGATACAACTAACAAGTGACTTGTAGTTAGTTTTCATTTTACAATCATTTGTGGCATCAAAACCAAACTCATTTTAATACAAAAATGTTATGTTTTATTCGATGACAACAGTTATTTTATTGGAGCTATAGAACTAAATAATAATAACTTTATTTCAGACATGAAGTCCATATAGAGATTATGGTATTCAAAACAAAAATGTAATTAACACAGCATGTAGTAACAACAAGTAGCGTGTAGCTTAGAGCATACAATTAAATCACTTTATACATATGTGTAAACCATATGCGTTCTCTGATTTGTACGTGCATTTTCTGATAATCCCCCAAATGAGGGAATGCTGTTGATGGCAAACATTAAACTGATGCTGAAGTCATGATGATAGCTTAAAAGCCATATGAAAACTTAAAATACACTAACCTGTCTTCTGGATTTCTAAATCGTTCAAAGAATGGAAGTTTAATTTTCAGTGTGTCTGATCTAAACTGACTTAAACCTGCTCCTACCAAACTCCTGGTAACAAAAACACAAGAATTAAAAAATAAAACGCAAGAAAAACTTTAATCAGTATAATAATAATAAACTTTATTTTAAACTGTTTTTCATAGTAGCCATGGGCTGTAACAGGAGTAGAAGTATATTAAACTAACAATATTATGAATAAGATTTTTTGTTGTTTCAAAAAACTTATTTAAGGACATTGAAAGCTGGTTTAAAGATACTTAAATGAGTGTCAGTTGTTTGCAGAACTGACAAGTATCTATAGCTAAAGACATAACACAGCCTTAGAAAAAGGCAAACATAGAGTTAAAGGGTCAGTAATTCTAGTATTTTTGGAAATTTTTAAATTAAATAAATCTTTTAATAAGAAAGTACAAAATCCATTTAAACACTTGAAAACAAGTATAAATCCATGATACATGACTCTGAATTTAAACTGTAGCCATTTCAACACTAAGAACAATTCAGATGAAGGGGTAGAAATATCACAATCAAGGATCAGTCTAGTGAGACGTTTCTGTAAACATTCAATGAATTTACTTGAGACTATATAACTTTTAAATTGCTTCTACTTATACGGTGAGTCTATGTTGCTTACCCAAGATGTATCATAGGTCCCTCTGGCCCCACTGGCATGCCACACCCCACAGCACACACACACGAGAAAAACTTGATCACCATGGTTTTCACATTAAATATATGCCGAATTACTGTCCCATTCAAAAACCCGATGACTTCTGGGATACCCGAACCACCAGCACTGGGACGTATAAACTACCAAAGAAAGAAACAAACAATATTACACCAGAAGACCAGATTATACTTAAATTAGTAATCTTTATATATTGAGATGATTTGTATTTTTTTTTTAATTAATTAACATCCATGTGCCAGTGTGATCAATTTAATACATATATATTGATCTTTTATAATGACTGTGCCGCTATTTGATGGCCTCGCAACATGTTGACGATCTATCTCTAAGCAGGTGTTAGCCATTCAATCTGGTGATAGCAGCTAATCACCTTTCAAGCAACTGGGCATGTCTAACATCATGCTCAAAGGTTTGTTTGTTTGTTTGATTGGTGTTTAACATCGTACTCAAGGGTATTTCACTTATATGATGACGGGTGGTTTCACTTCACACTGTACACTGCCTTATTACAATAGAAAACCATGAGGAAAGCTCATAAAAACCAGCCCTGCGATTGCCGGAGCCACAACATGTGACTCACTCATATACCTGATGGTCGAAAGGCGTAATCGAACCCATTAACAGTAAATCGAAGCATGTTCAGTTCAGGAAGCGCACTCACTACCACTCAGCCACGGTTGCAGGCCTGCTCAAAGGCAGTAGGGCATCCTGGTTGGGGGGTTAATATGCCATGAGGTTCTGTTTGTTTGTTTGTTTAGTTTGAGTTTTACATCGTACTCAATTGTATTTCAATTATATAGTGGTGGATTGCCCTTTAATCAATCTCCCTTTATTTAAATATGGTGGAAAACTGGGAGTAAACATTGTAAAAACCACACGTGCAATTGCAGGAGCCACAGGGACTCGGCCAGAAATCAGGCCTTATTTTTTCATGAGAACGCTCTTGTAGGTTACGCAAATAAAAATTCACGCGAACGGTCACCGTTCACGCAAGCTAAGACTATGTACACGTACATCGGATACATGTCTACAGTGTATGTACATTCTACACAAGATAGCCAGAAAAGAATTCTCATACGCTGTCATATTTTGTATGATAGAATGGCCATAATCTTAGTTTATT